>JZKD02S1636727.1:48895-66700 GCA_000966675.3 Picea glauca
TCTCCCCCTCCCTCCCCATTGTATCCTTTTTTCCACTTGAATGAGAAAAAGAGGAACACTTGCAAGTCCAGTTGGGTCAGATGAACATGACATAAGTTAGTGTATGAGTCAAATAACTCAATCACATGAAATAAAAAAACAACTAAGATAATAACAATTAAAGAAACAAAACTACAATGCATAAGGAAATTAGAACCAAAATTAATCAAACAATTGACCAATATTCATGCCACTAATGGATAGATTGTATTATTGGGAAAACACCAAGGAAAAAGGGGGACTTATGGATCCCCTCTTCATCCAAGGGAGGGATCTTGAGTCCCCTATGTGAGATATCTTCTTACAAATGGAAAACTAGAAAGGAAATGATGAAGAAATACAAGCTTATTCCCTCGAGGGGTGAGGTGAATAGCTCAATGAGATGATGTTAATACGATCTAAGAAGGAAAGAGGTTCCTTGTAGGAGAATAGAGGCAGCATAGCAAGACAATGAGATTCTTGAATTCACAGTGCACCCATGGCCTCTTTTTATAGAAAATATTTGAGGCATTATCCAACCGATCTTTAGTGTGAACAAGGGGCCCTTTAGGGAATGCTTAGGTCTTTGACCAACCCCCCACTCAGATTCAGTTCAGATTTGAGGGTCAAATCAAATTGGGAGATGAACTAGAAGTGGGTGAGAGGCCGACAAGAACCATAATTGCATCGTTATCAGATGTGTGCGGCAATTTTGTGTACACAGTCACGCATCGGGCACATGTTCGCCTTTTTGATGTTTCTGACCTACGCATGTGCACACGCTTCCTATAGTTCTTCTGCGCATGTTAAGTTTTTAACTAGTTGTATAGTTTGTTCCTTTTGGAAATTCATTTTGAAGCTGTGGGTCAACTAATAGTTTTTTGGAGATGTTGGATTCCTGTAACCATTTGCGGACGAAATTTCAATGATAACATATGCCCCCTGATGTGTGAGGTTAGGAGGATATGTATAGCCAAAATAAATCAATGTTTATTCTAATGAGAGTACCATCGAAAGAAAGAGTGTTGATAGGAATTGCAAGAGAGATCTGGTGGAGAGAGAGAGGAAACTGTCGGACCCAAACCTTTCTCTAGGTGTGGGAAAATAAAAGTTGTATACAAACGAGGCAGGCATGCCCCATGCTCGTTTCACGTAACTCAATTATGTAAGACAATAAATGAATATATATGCTGATGTAGATAACTGCAGTGCCCTCAGGGGTGGTTTGATATTGGAAGATGTCAGTTCTGATGGTGAACATACTCTGAAAATAGGCGATGACAATAGTAAGAAGTGTCGATGACTCGCAGGCATTGATGCCCCAACAAATTTCAGAGGTCTTTGACTAGTATAAAACAACTGCAATAGTCACAAAGTAAGGCCCATCATAACATGATATTGTGTTGAAGTTGAATGCTATGGGGGTCAATGACAACAGAGAGAAATTATGGTTCTCCCTGTTCCGTCTGAGACTCCTCAATGTAAAGGTAATGAGAGTCAAGATACTGTCACCCTTTTGGAAACTGTGCTAATGTTGACAGAAAGGGAGACTCGACTCCAAGAAGAAAAGGGCTTCATGAAATCCACAGGATGAGATAAAGAACTAATGATGAACATGGATGAAGTCAAGATGTGGTGAGACTCAAGACTGCCCTTGGTTGGGGATATATGTGAAGTATGAGTGGAAACAACCATGAAACTGGATCTAGCGTCAGGGGGAAAACTAGACGTGGGTTTAAATTGTGCCCAAGGCATGACAAAATGGACAAACTCATAGATCGGGGGTACATGGAACGTGGGATACTCGGGATTTATGGATGATGTCAACAAGAGTAGAATGTGAAGGAATGCCCCAACCAAGGGCAACAGGGGTTTCTTTTCCGGAAAAGGAAGGTCGCTAAAGGTGACAACAAAAATATATGTAAATGTTGAAACAAAGGTTTTGTACAGTTACTGAATGAAAAAATAATAAGTTGGGATAAGCGTGTAGATACAAAAACGGGTGCCCCAGTGCAATATGGCTTGGCTGGCGAGGGTGAAAGTTGTATGGATAATTGGCAGAGGGTGGGGGCTCCATGGGTGGGTTTCTGTATGAGATAAATGGATGGAGGGTGATTTTCACATGGGAAAACTGAGTGTGGATGAAATGGAAGGTTAATGATACTGCAGTGGTGCATTCAAGTTGAAACCATGATGAGAGAACCTAGGATTCCATTGAGAAAGATAGAAAAATGAGAAGAAGGACTATGTGGCTTATTCTCAAACATGTGGAAGACTATCAAGAATCCCATCCCTGGGGGGTGAAAGCAACATGAGTGTCAAAGTACCAAGGGGGACTATGAATGGGTCAACTCATATGGGGGAGAGTTCTACCAGATGACAGTACTTAAAATGCAGTGGAGTTGATAGTACTACATAGACGGATGTGAGGATCCTACAGACGAATGTCGGAGGGTGTGACTGGGAAATGCAATTGATATTCATAGGGAATGATTACATGCCAGTGTTAGTCATATACCTGAAGGGGCTGGACTGGTGTGTGATGACCAAGTACCTGCACACATGAAAACCGAATACCCGATGTGAACAATATCTGAAGATAAAGAACATATAAAAGTTATTCGATAATTTTGAACATGAGCATGCGTACCTGGGCGTGATGTGAGAAAAATGCTCCCATGGGGCTAAGGATGGATGGTGACCCGAGGAATGTGACTGTGTGGGTGGCGAGATCCTGATTCCATGGCTGAAGATGGATTGGAAAATAGATGCTCTGATCTCCTGTAATTGAGCATGGAAGGTTGGAAAAAGGGACTATATATAACTGTAGGGCCCACATTGCCACCTCATTTATACCTACTTCCATAGTGAGTTGACGAGAGGTTTTTAGAGGAGATTTGGAAATTCCAGGAGTTCAAGCTAACCGATATAGGATTCGAAAGAGCCAGGTTAATGGTCTCATCCTCCTCTATGGTAGTTATGGTTTCTTTTCTCGGTAGAGCCATACAAATGGCTGTACGAGGGGATTTTTTGAGGGTGCCCCCCCCAGTGCGCAGGCGATCAAAGGATACCTGTGCAGGGGTTCGTGGAGGTAAATAGGAAAACCACACATGGGGGCATGTGAGTGAGTAAAATATATGCGTACCTATTCGAATTACAACTACGCACTGTGTGCAACTATTTTTCTGACAACTGCGCACTAGTGCGCAACTGTGTAACGAACATGTGTGCATGAATGCGTGCCTGTGGGTGTGATAGATGTGCATTGATGCACCTCTGTTTCTTCAACAGCTTCACAGTGATGCACAACTGTGCGAAGAATAGGCACGCATATGTGTGCGCCTGTGGGGGTGACAACAATGCACATGAGGCAAAGCTGGGGGGTTTGAAAAAAACTTGTCTTTTTTGAAGTTTTTCGTCTTATGAATTGTGATGGTTGATCAAGTGTTGTTTGTGTGAATGTAGGTAATCAGTTTGGGATGCCAGTCCACTGGAGGGAGAGGGACTGGGTGTGTCTCAGGGAGGTGGTGAGAGATGATGAGCCGAGTGTTCGGGGACCTTTGGCAGCCTATGGGTTGCTAAAGTTCTTCGACTGCCCATTTCTATGGGCATAGAAGTACCTGTTGCAGTTTATGATTTCTATGTGGAGCACTAAGTTGCAGTGCTTCATTGTGCAGGGGGAGAAGATGACATTCCCTGCGATAGAGGATGTGTATTTATTGACCGGGCTCCCTTTTCAGGGGAGGACCCTAACTGCTGATCCCTAGTTTCCAGGGGATGCACATTTGGTAGACTTGGCACAGACATACTATTCAGGGGATGAATTTATGTTAGGCTCGGTTGTTCAGATTGGGGCGATGGATGCACTCATTCATCGTTGCATCATGGCGATGATCATGAGGATCTACGGATCCTTAGTTACTCAGTGGATCAATGGTGGTCAACTAAGGATCATGCAGAGAGAATTGGGTGGAGATCATTTTTCCTAGGGCTTGATGTTGCACACCAAGATGATGGGGCAACTCAACCAGTGTCAGGTTGTTGACTCAGGGGATTTTTACTCTGGGTCGATCTTGGTGGCGTGGTTTTTGGAGAGGGTGCCCATGTTGCGAGAGAGACATAAGAGGGACAAGGTTGGTGTGAGGCCAACTTATGATGCGAGAGCTGGTAGAAGACGCAAATTTGATGACCCCGGTGCAGGGCCATCACATGCTCCTCCGAAAAAGGTCAGAGGGGTGTTAGAGGACTTCTTTCCTCGATTGGAGGTGATGTTATAGGGGGTGCCCGAGGGCATGTGGACTCAGATCCAGGATGAGGGAGTCTTGGAGTAGTGTGTGGTCCTTCCAATAGAGTTGCGGACCCTGATCCATAGATCACCTGTAGCAAGGGAAACTATGACTGGGTGACTGCCCCCGGGATCTGAAGGATCTCCCACTGGTGGGGCACCTCCTCCAGATAGAGGACTTGGTGGTGGTGCTCTAGAGGCACCATGAGTGCTCCTGATGTATATTGTTTTGTATTCATATAGGATTGCGAGCCCATGTTGTATAGGGTAGTGTGACACCTATTTTGTACCTATAGGGATGAGGGGGCTCACCTGCCTACGGGCGATGAACATTTTGTACCATTTTTGTAAACCTTGATAATACAATGATCAGTATATATATATATATATATATATATATGGATATACATTTTTATGATCTTTGTGATGTTCACATGTGATGATGTTTTGTGATGATTTTTATGATCTCTAATCTATATGTTGTGACAGAATTTTGATGATTTATGTATGTGTAATGGTGTCTTGATGTGATAAATGCCAATCTAACACTAGGTTAGCCATATTATCTACTATTTGATTGAATTGTCATGGAATATGTGTAAATGTGATTGAATCAAATTGTTGAGATAAAAGTCTAGCTTGCAGGTATTTGTAGAAGAGGAAAGGATCGCAGACATGGTACACATTATTGATCTATAGGACGACAAGATGGGAATATAATAAGATGCTAAGGTGGAAAATATGGCAGTGACTAGCCTTGGAAAGGAGGCCAATGATGACTGAGTATTCTACTTGGTCATTGGTTGCTGAGCCAAAACATATGTCATTGGAGTGGAGCAGTTCATGTGAGGGGGTATAGAAGGCCCAAGAAGCTGAAGAAAGATTTTGTGCCCATTGGCTAGCTCCGTCAGCGTAACCGATGTGGTAGGCTGATGGAGGAGGAATCTGTCAATAACAAAAATGGTAGATTAGATATAAGGAATGGGGGTAAAGAAAAATACTAAAAACTCTAGAAATGTGTAAAAAAGAAAAATCATAGTGTATAATGTCTACGTTTAGGCGTAAAATTTCTTTAAGTACAAACTGTTGATGTGTTCTTTGAGAGAGTATCCTTCTAGAGAGGCCAAGATGTCTGCACCTTTAGTGAGGTAGTGTTGGACGATGTAGGGGCCATGCCATAATGACTCAAACTTTCCATCGTCGAGGCTATCATGAGTGATATCGTAGGTGAGGATGAGGTCTCCTTCCTTAAATGAGAAAAAGTTGACATGGCGATCAAAGGTAGCCTCTGACCATTTTTTAGTTGCCTCATTGTTTTGTAATGAAGACCGACGGTCTTCATCCAATGAATCTAAGTTCAACAAGCACTGCTCCATTGGAGAAGTGTCAGGTAAAATCTCGATGGCGGTGCGAAAAGTGGGAATTTCGCACTCGATGGGGAGAGTGGCTTCGACCTCATGGATGAGATGGAATGGTGTAAAACCAATGGAATTTTTAACTGTTGTGAAATAAGCCCATAGTGCTGAAAACAACATATGATGCCAATTGGTCTTATGTTTGTTCACAGTACATTGCAACATGGTTTTAAGGACCTTGTTGACTGCCTCTACTTGGTTGTTGGACTGAGGGTAGTATGGTGAGGAAAAATCGTGAGAGAATCTTAACTTTGAGGAAATATCGACGAAGAGATCATTCTCAAAGTGTTTTCCATGATCAAAGACTAGCTATAGTGGTACTACGAAGTGGGTAATGACATCATTAAAGAAAAAAAATGTTGTAGTGTCAGCAGTGTTGTTGAAGGTTGTCATGGATTCGACCCATTTGGTGAAGTAATCAAATGCCATGAAAATTTACTTATTTCCATTGCTAGATGGAGGGTTGAAATTCATGAAGTCAATGACCCATTTGCAAAACGGAGCGAGAGTGATGATTGGGTGTAGAAGAGCGGGTGGTGCTCGTGATTGGTTTGCGTAAAGATGGCATTTGTCGTAGTGTTTCAAGCGTGGATGCATTCATGAAACAATGTGGGCCAAAAGTAGCCTGCTTGTATGATTTTTTGAGTGGTAGACATCCCTGAGAGGTGGCCACCGTAGGCCTCGCTATAGAAATCATTTAGGACTCTATCGGCTTCGTCTATGGTCAAACATTGACGGAGTATGGTGTCGACCCCTCAACGATATAAGATGTCATTGATAAGGAGATATCAAGGGGATTGATGGAGAATGTGCCGATGATCGTCTCGAGAGAGATGGGTTCCAAACTTATGTGTGCGAAGGTAGACGAAAAGGGCACTGTACTAGGGGTCATCCGAGGGGATGTAGAAGAGGTGTTCATCGGGAAAATCCATGTTGACGGGTGAACTTGTAGCATCTAAGGGAAATTTCGTAATGAGTTCGGAGAGAATTAGTGCTTTCTTGATTTTTGGAGTTGAAAAATCTAGGTCATACTCCTGAAGAATGACGATCCATCTGGAAAATATTCCATTAATTTTTTGGCGACTAGGAAAGTATTGCATAGGGTTGGAATCTGCAACTACTTTGGTAGTGCAAAGCAAGCTATAATGACGCAGTTTATGGAATGTGAGGACAACTGCGAGGGCGAGTTTCTCTTCATAATTGTACTTTAGGGGTGGCCCTGAAATGTTTTTACTGATGTAGTAAATTACATGCTCGCGACCATCATCCCCTAGTTGGACAAGAACTCTTTCTACCGATACGACTGAGAAGTAGAGGATATAATCGCGATCATAGTCGGGTGGAATAATCAAAGGGGTGTTGGAGAGTGCCTCTTTTAAATCATCAAAAGAGGTTTGGGCATGGGAATCCCATCAAAATGGGATATCATGACGTAGTAGGTGAAGGAAACCGTGTGCGCGAATGGCATAATATGGGACAAAGCATCGTAAAAAGTTGTTTTTTCCTTGTAGGCTCTGCAGTTGGTGCAAATTCTGAGCTGGTGGAATTTCTATGATGGCTTGGACCTTGAGGGGGTCCACTGTGATGTTGTGTTGGGAAATGATGAACCCAAGGAGACGTCTGACGGTGATGAAGAATACACACTTGAGGGTGTTCAAGCAGATATTTTACTATCGACATCGTTGAATACGATCCGTAAATCATCTAGACGTTGAGTGTGTTTCTTGGATTGAGCGGTGAGGTTGTCCAAGTAAGTGAGGATGATGCGAGCGATATCATGAAAAATGTAAGTTATGGCTCAAATGAATGTCGCACCAACGTTCTTGAGTCCTAAAGGAATAAAAAAATATGCAAAAGTACCCCATGGGGTAGTGAATGCTGTCTTATATTGATCTGCTGGACGAATCTAGATTTGATTGTAGCCATTGAACTCGTCCATGAAGGAAAAGGCCACGTGCCCGACACAATCATCGATAATTTGGTCAATGAAAGGTGTTGGGAAGTTGTCTTTGGGACAAGCGTGATTGAGATCATGAAATTCAGTGCAGACGTGAATAGTGCCCTGTTTTTTGTTGATAGGGATGGGGTTGGAAACCCATGACGTGTATGCGATGGGGTATATGAATCATGCAGTGCGTAATTTGTCAATTTTGGCTTTGATAGCCACTTCTTTGGATGGGTGTAGTGGGTGTTTATTTTTTCGTACAGGGGTGATATCTGGCTAGGTGTTGATGCGAGGTTCGACGATAGAAGGATCGAGGTTGGGAATCTATGTATATGACCGGAAAAAAATATCCCGGTATTACTGAAAGAGAGATTTGTAGGCTGTGATTTCCTCAAGGGAGCATGTAACTCCAATGGTGATTTCTTCTACGATACCAAGTTTGATGGAAATATAAATTTTGACTGGGGGAAATGTTGGCCATGTTGCCTTCTTCAAAAGCGTTGGGGGTTAGGATAGGGTTATTGAACCAATCTATATTCCCATATGGAATGAAATCCTTTGTTTCGATTGCGCATATGGAGGCTTGACTAGGAGGGTGAAAGGATTCTTGTGAGAGAAAGAGTGCTCTGTGATGGAGCACATTCCATGGGAAATCAATTGTAGTTATTTCCTCTAGGATATACTCATCACAATGGAAAGTATGAGAATATAGGGGATCTGAGGAAGTAACATTAGTGACTGTTACCATGTGATTGTTGTCAAGTGGTGAAGACGTCGAGGGGGTATAGAAAGGATGGTGCGATGGCGTGATTGACATAAACCAGATGTTCATACACTGTGGGTTGTGAACCATGGGTGGGGGTAAGATTTCCTGAGGGAAATGAACCGAAGAGTTGGGAGGATTTCTAGGTAAATCCTTAGATAGTCTATCCATGAATCAAGGAGGGGTAGGAAGTGCCTCAGGTTTAGGGGAGATAATATGAACAATATCTGGAGAGGGAGTAGGGGGAATCACTTGTATCATCGAAAGTGGGGTGATTGGGGGATTTTGAATAAGGTCCATTTGACGATGCCTGTATTCAGTGATTGTGGGACACTAGTATGTAAAATGGTCAAGTGAGTCATAGAGAGAGCAAGGACATATCATCCATTCATTGACTGAGGTCATGACATAATGGATGTCAGTGACTCAGGTACTTGATGATGTGGGTGGAGAGAGATCTTGCTGAAAGTTCTGGTGTATTGTCGTGAGCATCTATCGAAACTGAGGTAGTGTAGGTAAATGGTGGGTGTAATGGTCATACTCTAAAAAGATGATGCAAACGAGCCACCCAGGCATGGCCACTTCCTCAGGAACTTCTCTTCCTTCGGCCCGAAGAACTGAAACGCTCTTCAAATCCCTTATCGGGACTTTCCAACACCCACAGGACTCCCCTTATGACCTCCCTTTGTCCTATTGGGAAATCGGGCCTCGCTTGATCGCGAGTCTTGAACTTACGGGATCAGTACTCACAAATCCCTCAACCCCGATGAATATCCACCCACGCTTCCTTTCTTCTATCGGGAATATCCCCATCGGGAAATCGGCACTGGCACTTTCGTGAATAACTTACCTCACGGATTCCCGACTCCCTATCCCTGATGGTACCTTCTCCGCTCCTTAGCTCCCTCCGGCTAACTCCTTCTCATGCGACGTGCACGTCCATGAGACCATGTGCTTTCCCTTGTCAGAACTTTGGAATTTGTGGAATTGAAATGCGTAGAACTCACACCCGCGGGATCTCCGATCCTCCGATTCCGATGACACCTGGCGTTGACCCACTACAAGGCTCGACCTTATGACACCTATCCTATGCTCTGGCACCTATGGCCCACACTCCAGTGGTGATCGAGAAATCACGTTTCAGGATATCATGATTCCCGTAACACTTGTTCACAGACCCTTCCAAGTACCGATATCTAATACAGATGACACCTGTCCTCCACTTAAGTGCTATGACTATGGGACCGTCGCGTTTCAGGATTTCGCGACTTCTCTTGTCGTGAGTTTCTCGTCACTGAGAATCCTGATATGCTGATCCCCGATGCATGTGTGAAATCTCTCCTCCATGTAACCGCTTCCTCGTCGCTCTATCGGGTATCATGAAATCGCGATTTCTAATGCAATGAGTCCGTTGTATGTGGAAACCCCGAAATGCTGAACTTTGACTCTTTCAGATCCTTGGACACGTGTCCCTCAAATAAATGACTCCGATCGTGTCAGGAAATCATGGATCGCGATTCCTATATGAAAGAGTTTCACGACTTCGGAAACCCTGATTCTCTGATGAGCTGAACTCCGACTCTTCTCCGGATGTCTGACGCATGTCCAGTCAAGATCCACGGCTGAGATCCTTTCTCGGGATTTTGGGACTTTCAAGGTCTCCGATTCTTACCCTATGAAGACCCGATGATGTCGATATCCTGATGGTTCTTCCTCTGCTCCTTCGGGCTTAACTCCGGCGCAAATTTTCAAGATCTGACGGTTGACGGAATTTCGTCGATCTCCTCTGTGAATCCTGACCGTCGATTTCTCCCTCCTTGAAGATTTCTCAAGAATGGATAAGTGTTTCTTCTCAGCGCTGGCCCTTCAATGCCTGTCTTGAAGTTCTTACTAGGAACGTTTCACGGCACAACTTCTGGTGCTCTCCTTTGATAATACCATGAAGGTACTATACCTCCTGATCTTTTCCACTCTGATTCTTTTAGAGGAACTTGCGCACACTCCTTGCGCTCAACATTCAACAACTCCCCAAGTGTTGAATCCTTCCGACTCTACGCACTTCCTGCAGCTGCGGCCTTAAATCTCCCTTTTCTCAGATTCAGAACTGAGACTTCTTCTTCATCCTGCGCACTCCTTGCATGACTTCAACAACCCACTTCCACTTCTGGGTGAATGAGAACAAAAGTTAAACTATTGAGCCTTCATCAACGCACTCCTTGCGGATGAATTCAACTGCACACCTTGCAGGAATCTCCTGGCTCAGATAGAGAAACAATTGAACCTCACTCTCTCTCCCTTTCAGACTTCAGTTTGAAACATGAAATCACATGCACAACATATACAAAGCAAATGCATATCAAGAAGCAAACATTCATGAACTCATAAACAATATGCATAGAGAAACAACAACAACCATGAGTTTGAATCATAACTTTCTTCTATTAATTCAAATGCCTGTACATGGGTGTTCTTCATACACTATTCTCTGCTTGCTCTTCTCTTTTCCTGAATGCTTCCATATGTTATAATGGTACAATGAGGGTGTCTATATCAATTTTCCCTCTCAGACTCTAAAATATCAAATCTAGAATTAAAAATCCTATCTACCTACATTAACTAGATTAAATTCCTCCTATACACTAAGGACGAGAGCGTGTCGCTCAAGGTCCAATACAATATACAAATGCGCCTTCATAAATGGCTTCATTAAAGACTTACGCTACAATCCCAAAGCACTTCAAAAATTTGGGTTTGTTTATCCAGCTGATCTCCACTTGATGTGCTGGCTCGCTTGATGAGTTGGCGATGCTCCTGCATCATACTCCTCGCCTTGAAAACTTTCATGGGATCCTGTCCATGAGCTCCTACTTGATCTGTCCATGCTTTTGAATCTCTGCTTCGCTTTCCCAGCTGGCATCTTCCACTGGATGGTTTTTCCATTTGACCAGATACTCGAAGTATTGCTTATGCCTGGTCTTTTTTCTCACTCTCTTGTCAAGTATACGCTCCATCTGTGGCTTTTCTGCAATCGACATCTGTTTCTGCCACTAGAACCCTATTTGTTCATCGCTTCTAGCTCCTGCTTCCTTAGCCTTATATGGATATAAGTCTGAGACATTGAATGTCGGAGATATTCCGATCTCATCCAACAACTCATTCTCATAAGCATTTCCTCCCAATTTCTTTAGGACCCTGCATGGCCCAATTTTCTTCATTTTTAGCTTGTTGTATGTTCCTCTCGGGAATATTTCCTTCCTCAGATGTGCCAGAACTAGATCACCAACTTCGAATTGAAGTTGTCTCCGATGCTGATCCGCTCTGCGCTTATATTCCTGGTTTGATTTCAGCAGTCGCTCCTTAACTTGGCCGTGAAGTTCTTTCATCGCCTCTGTGAACTCTTCAATGCTTGCGCTCTTAGTCATTATCTTCTCTAAGTCCCTCAGTTCAGAAAATCCTCTTGGATGCCTGCCGTATACAATCTCAAATGGAATTTTTCCTGTGCTCCTGTTCACTGAGTCGTTGTATGCAAACTCTTCCTGTGGCAACACATTGTCCCAACTGCTGTGGTGCTCTGTCACCAGGCTTCTTAGCAAGTCTCCCAGACTTCGATTTACCACCTCTGTTTGCCCATTCGTCTGAGGATGATAGGTAGAACTAAACATCAAGTTAGTTCCCATCTTCTTCCAAAGTTTCCTCCAGAAATGTCCAATGAATTTCATATCCCTGTCCGATACTATGCTTCTGGGTAACTCGTGAAGCCTAACGACCTCCTTGAAAAACAAATTGGCGATATGAGTCGCATTGTTGGTCTTATGACACGGGATAAAATGTGCCATTTTGGAAAACCTGTCAACCACCACAAAGATAGAATCATGCCCTCTTTGCGTCCTAGGCAATCCCAATATGAAATCCATGCTGATTTCATTCCATGGCCTCTCGGGTATGGGTAATGGTTGATAGAATCCAGCATTTTGCTTCCTGCCCTTTGAATGCTGGCAAATTCTACATCTGTCGACAAACCTCTTGAATTCCGACCGCATTCCTGGCCAAAAGTATGCTTCACTCAGCTTTGCAAATGTCTTGTCGTGGCCAAAATGTCCTGCCAATCCACCACTGTGCTTCTCTTTTAACAGATTCTCCCTCATGGAGCAATTTGGAATGCACAGTTGATTGCCTCTGAGCAAAAATCCCTCCTAGATCATATAATCTATCCATGGGCTTCTGTCTCTGAGAACTGGATTCTCAGCTGCCTCATATGCCTCTATAAAATTTGCATCTCCTGCATACATGTCCCTAAGATTTTCAAAACCCAATGTTTTGACTCGGAACTCCTGCAGCAACAAACACTTCCTGCTCAAAGCATTAACCACTTTGTTAGCAGTACCTGAAATGTGTTTAATTACAAATGTAAAATTCTACATATACTCTACCCATTTAGCATGTTTCTGATTCAACTTCTCCTGTTGAGTCACAAACTGCAATGCATGATTATCACTATACAAAACAAATTATTTCAGGATCAAATAATGCCTCCACTTCTTCAACGCCTGTATAATAACATAAAATTCTTTGTCATACGTGGAGTACTTTACTTTTGCCTCATCCAGTTTCTCGCTGAAATATGCAATTGGTCTGTCCTCCTGGGTCAAGACCACTCCTATGGCAAAGCCACTTGCATCACATTTTACCTGGAACACTTTCGTAAAATATGGCAACACCAAAACCGGTTGTTCCGTGATCTTTCGCTTCAACAGATTGAATCTCTTCTCTGCCTCTTCAGTCCAATGAAAAGATTTATGTCTTTTCTTGATAGTATCCATCATTGCTTCGCTAATCCCACTGAAATTCCTGATGAATTTTCGGTAGAAACTAGCCAGTCCATGAAAACTTCTCACCTCGAAAATATTTCTCGGTGATGGCCAATTTTTAATTACCTCCACTTTACTTGGATCCATCTTTAATTCATTCGCCGATATGACAAATCCCAAGTAAATGATTTCTGTCTTCATAAATGAAGATTTCCTCATGTTGATCAATAACTTCTCCTGCTGTAGCTTCTTCATTACTACAGCTAAATGCTTCAAATGTTCTTCTTTCGTTTTGCTGAAAATTAATATGTCATCTAGATTAATAATGACAAACTTACCAATGAATTCCTTCAGCACTTCATTCATCAACCTCATGAAGTTACTTGGTGCATTCGTCAAGCCAAACGACATGACTAGACACTCATACAACCCTTCATTGGTTTTGAAGGCTGTCTTCCATTCATCGCCTTCCCTCATGCAAATTTGATGGTATCCGCTTTTTAAATCAACCTTTGAAAAAAATATGGATCCACTTAAACAATCCATCAAGTCACCCATCCGTGGTAATGGAAACCTGTACCTAATGGTTATCTTGTTAATGGCTCTGGAATCAGTGCACATTATCCAACCTCCATCCTTCTTCAGACTCAGTACCGTTGGAACGACACATGGAATTAAACTTTCCATGATCAGTCCTTTATCCAACAGTTCCTGTACCTACCTTTTGACTTCTTCATTTTCCTACGGCGTCAACCTGTACGCAACTTTGTTCGGCAAACTTGATCCTGGTATGAGGTCTATATGAAGACTCACACTCCTCATCGGCAACAACTAATGAAGTAATTCATCTACCGCTATATCAGCGAACTCTTCCAACAGTTCCTGAATTTCTTCCGGCAAATCGTCCACTCTTGTGCTGGTCAAAACGATCCTTGGTTTCCTAACCACAAAGAATTGTGGATCTTTCTTCTTCTTTACTTCCGCCAAAAGTTCCTTCCCACTCATGAGAAGTACCCTGTTGTTCACTTCCGGTTTCACCTCCTTATCTTTTATCGGAAGTAACATATTTGTTTTCCCATTCTTCTCCAGGGTATATGTGTTCATCTTCCCATCATGAACTATGTTTCTGTCATATTGCCATGGTCTACCTAGCAATAAATTACATACATCCATAGGAATAACATCACAGAGTATTTTATCATTATATCCTCCTATCTTGATGTCAACTAAGCACTTTTTAGTGAAACTTACTTGATGCCCCTTCTGTAGCCATGAAACTTTGTATGGACTCGGGTGATCAGTTGTCTCCAGCTCTAGTTTCTCCACCATCTAGGTTGAAACGAGATTATCTGTGCTACCGCTATCCACGATAACCTTGCACTTCCTGTATTTAGTCTTGCATGTGGTTCTGAAAAGTTGGTTCCTCTGAGCCATGTCCTCCACCTCCTTCTCGGGTGTTAAGAGAACATTACGCATCATCAATGACCTTCCGTCTTCTGCGTCTTCTACCTCATCATCTCGCCTCTGTGCCTTGGCGATGTGAGATTCTCCTCCATCCTTATTTCTATCTAGACAGTCAACTTCCTTGTGTCCATTCTTTCCACACATGAAGCATGTGATGAATCCACCTCTGCCTCTTCCTCTACCTCTGGTACGAGGAAATGTGTTATTATCAGTGTATCCTCCACCCTGTTCTGTATGCTTCCTTCGCGGTTCAGTGTGCTGGCCTCGCTGTGAATTTCCACCTCTTTCTGTTGTAGTTTGAGGCTTCTTCCAGTCATCCTTGGATTTCTGGAACCTATCTTGGGAAACTGAATTACCTTTTGGCTGGCTCCTACCTTGGCCTCGCTGTGCTGTCTTATGGCTTAGCTTCTCTTTAGCTTTCAACGCCATTTGATACGCATCCTCCACCATTCTGATGGTTGTCATACTCATCTCGTCCTGGATATCTTATCTCAAGCCATTCATATACCTAGCAAATTTTTCATCATCTCTCTCCCAATGACCTGCTCTAATATTTAGCTTGTAGAATTCCTCAGTATACTCCTTTACTGTCATCAACTTCTGTCTCAGGTTCTGCATTCTCCTGAACAGTGTGATTTGATAATCCCTTGGGATGAACTTTTCCTTCATCTTTGCAATCATTCAATCCCAAATTTTTATCTTTTTCTTTCCTTTGGAATGTCTATCTGCTTGAAGCTCGTCCCACCATAATGCTGCGTGTCCCTTCAATTTTTTGATAGCATGCCTAACCTTCTTATCTTCCTCGATATCTTCATAATCGAAGTACGTGTCTAGAGCTCTAATCCAATCTAGAATCTCTTCTGCATCCAGACTCCCTTCATAAGCTGGAATGTCTATCTTTGTTTTTGAACTCATCTGAGCGTTAGCCTTAATTAATCACTCATTGGATGCATCTTCGGCCGCAACTTCTCCTTGTTGTTCAACCTCAACTTCACCTTCGGAGTCACTCAGATCTCCAGCACTGGCTGTGTGTATCTGCGCTGCTTCCATATCTTCTAATCTCGCTTGGAGATCATGTATCTGCCTCTCCATTTCTGTATTCTGTGCTTGTCTACCTCTTCCTCTCTGGTTCCCCCTATCCTCTGGATCGGGTGATTTTCTTTCTCTCCTCGGTGGCATGGTGAAATTTTCTCTTCTTCTCTGCTACAGAAAGCAAAGAGATTTTCTCACTCTGATACCACTCTGACGTGTATTAGAGTGCTCCGTTTCTCTGGCTTCCTTGCCTGAAATATACAGACAAGATCTTAGCTTTGATACCACTCTGACGCAAACGCGCCAGCCAGGCATGCCCGCTTCCTTAGGACCTTCTCTTCCTTCGGCCTGAAGAACTGAAACGCTCTTCAAATCCCTTATCGGAAATTTCCAACACCCACAAGACTCTCCTTATCACCTCCCTTTGTCCTATCAGGAAATCGGGCCTCGCTTGATCGCGAGTCTTGAACTTATGGGATCGGTACTCACAAATTCCCGAACCTCGATGAATATCCACCCATGCTTCCTTGCTTCTGTCGGGAATATCCCCGTCGAGAAATCGACACTGGCACTGTCGTGAATCACTTACCTCATCGATTCTCGACTCCCGATCCCCGATGGTACCTTATCCACTCCTTAGCTCCATCCGGCTAACTCCTTCTCATGCGACCTGCATGTCCACAAGACCATGTGCTTTCCCGTGTCGAAACTTCAAAATTCACGGAATTGAAATGCGTAGAACTCACACCCGCGGGATCTCCGATTCTCCGATTCTAGTGACACCTGGCATTGACCCACTGCAAGGATCAACCTTCTAACACCTGTCCTATGCTCTGGCGCCTATGGCCCACACTCCAATGGTGATCGTGAAATCGCATTTTGGGATATCGCGATTCCTGTAACACTTGTTCACAGACCCTTCCAAGTCCCGATCTCCGATACGGATGACACCTGTCCTCCATTGAAGTGCTATGATTGTGGGATCGTCGCGTTTCAGGATTTCGTGACTTCTCCTGTCGTGAGTTTCTCGTCACCGAGAATCCCGATATGTTGATCCCCGATGCACGTGTGAACTCTCTCCTCCATGTCACCGCTTCCTCGTCCCTCTATCGGGTATCGCGAAATCACGATTTCTAATGCAACGATTCCATTGTATGTGGAAACCCCGAAATGCCAAACTCCAACTCTTTCAGATCCTCAGACACGTGTCCCTCAAATCAACGACTCCGACCGTGTCGGGAAATCACGGATCGCGATTCCTATATGCAAGAGTTTTACAACTCCGGAAACCCCGATTCTCCGATGAGCTAAACTCCGACTCTTCTCCGGATGTCTAATGCGTGTCCAGTCAAGATCCATGGCTTAGATCCTTTCTCGATATTTCGGGACTTTCAAGGTCTCCGATTCTTACCCTATGAAGACCCGATGATGCTGATATCCTAATGGTTCTTCCTCTGCTCCTTCAGGCTTAAATACGATGCAACTTTTCGAGATATGACGGTTGATGGGATTTCATCGATCTCCTTTGTGAATCCTGACCGTCGATTTCTCCCTCCTTGAATATTTCTCGAGAATGGATAAGTGTTCCTTCTCAGCGCTGGCCCTTCAACACCTGTCTTGAAGTTCTTACTAGGAACGTTTCACGACACATCTTCCGATGCTCTCCTTTGATAATACCACGAAGGTACTATACCTCCTGATCTTTTCCACTCTGATTCTTTCAGAGGAACTTGCGCGCACTCCTTGCACTCAACATTCAACAACTCCCCAAGTGTTGAATCCTTTCGAATCTGTGCACTTCCTGCAACAACGGTCTTAAATCTCCCTTTGCTTAGATTTAGAACTGAGACTTATTCTTCAGCCTGCGCACTCCTTGCACAACTTCAACAACCCACTTCCACTTCTGGGTGAATGAGAACAAAATTTAAACTACTGAGCCTTTATAAACGCACTCCTTACAGATGAATTCAACTGCACACCTTGTAGGAATCTCCTGGCTCAGATAGAGAAACAATTGAACCTCACTCTCTCTCCCTTTCAGACTTCAGTTTGAAACATGAAATCACATGCACAAC
>JZKD02S1636727.1:75734-101709 GCA_000966675.3 Picea glauca
ACTGAGCTGTGATGTTAAGCTAGTGTAGTACTGTGATGTGACAACCTAGTGCTGTGATGAGGTATCATTTTTTACTGATACATGTTTGATGTAGATGATGATAGCATTCTTTTGAGAATGATGATGCTGCTGATGAAGAAAACTTCTTATGACTCGTAAATGTGCTAGACAATTGTTCAAGCTGATATTGACAATACTATCCTCGAGATGCCACCGATGATGCAGACCTCTCTCGCCTGATGCTAATGAAGAATACCATTCTTGTTAAGGGGGAGTGTTGAAATAATGTAACTGCGAAGAGCATTCTTATTATTTTGTTATTGGATTAAATCCCCATTGTGGATTAATCAGGTCATTATTATTATTATTGTTATTAGATTAGTCCCCATTGAGGATTAATCATGTCGGTAATTGTATAAGGACAAAATCCCCTTTTGTGGATTGGTCATCGGACAATTACAAAGTGAAGAATAAGAAGTCGGCCCCAATAGTTATAATGAAAGGGCCAAAATTAATTAAAGGTGGGTTTACCCACCTAGTGTGAGAGGTCGACCCTTCCAGATGGTGACTCTTCACATGTGCCAGATTGATATAAATAAGAGGCTAGCACCTCACTTCTAACACACACTTCACTTGCTCATGATCTTATGAGGCAAGCTGCAATTCCAAGTTGGAGAGAGGAGAAGAAGGGTGGTGCATTTCTTGAGGAGGACTTTTTCTGTATTGGTTGAGTTATCTCTTGAACATTGTATAAGCTATTTATGATAAGGAAGTTTTTGTTGGGTTTTCTTCCCCTAGAGGGTTTCCCAAGATAAATGATGTATCTCTTGTGGATGTGTATTTCTCAGTGATCTTTTTCTTATTATGCTCTTATATTTATGAAATGCAAAGAACTATAATAAAGGCATAAACATTAACACATGTCACCGCTTCCTCATCGCTCTATCGGGTATCGTGAAATCATGATTTCTAATGCAACGAATCCATTGTATGTGGAAACCTCGAAATTACGAACTATGACTCTTTCATATCCTCTGACACATGTCCCTCAAATCAATGACTCCGATTGTGTCAGGAAATCGCGGATCGCGATTCCTATATGCAAGAGTTTCACGACTCCGGAAACCCCGATTCTCCGATGAGATGAACTACGACTCTTCTCCAGATGTCTGACTCGTGTCCAGTCAAGATCCACGACTGAGATCCTTTCTCAGGATTTTGGGAGTTTCAAGGTCTCCGATTCTTACCCTGTGAAGACCTGATGATTCCGATATCCTGATGGTTCTTCCTCTGCTCCTTCGGGCTTAACTCCGGTGCAACTTTTTGAGATCTGATGGATGATGGGATTTCGTCGAGCTCGTCTCCGAATACTGACCGTCGATTTCTCCCTCCTTGAATATTTCTTGAGAATGGATAAGTGTTCCTTCTCAACGCTGGCCCTTCAACGCCTGTCTTGAAGTTCTTACTAGGAAATTTTCACTGCACAACTTTCGGTGCTCTCCTTTGATAATATCACGAAGGTACTATACCTCCTGATCTTTTCCACTCTAATATTTTCAGAGGAACTTGTGCGCACTCCTTGCGCTCAACATTCAACAACTCCCCAAGTGTTGAATCCTTCCGACTCTGCGCACTTCCTGCAACAACGGTCTTAAATCTCCCTTTGCTCAGATTCAAAACTGAGAATTCTTCTTCAACCTGCGCACTCCTTGCATGGCTTCAACAACCCACATCCACTTCTGGGTGAATGAGAACAAAAGTTAAACTACCGAGCCTTCATCAATGCACTCCTTGCAGATGAATTCAACTGCACACCTTGCAAGAATCTCTTGGCTTAGATAGAGAAGAAATTGAACCTCACTCTCTCTCCCTTTCAAACTTCATTTTGAAACATGAAATCACATGCAAAGCATATACAAAGCAAATGCATATCAAGAAGCAAACATTCATGAACTCATAAACAATATGCACAGAGAAACAACAACAACCATGAGTTTGAATCAGAACTTTCTTCTATTAATTCAAATGCCTGTACATGGGTGTTCTTCATACACTATTCTCTGCTTGATCTTCTCTTTTCCTGAATGCTTCCATATGTTACAATGGTACAATGAGGGTGTCTATATCCATTTTCTGTCTCGGACTCTAAACTATCAGATCTAGAATTAAAAATCCTATCTACCAGCATTAACTAGATTAAATGCCTCCTATCTACTAAGGACAAGAGCATGTCACTCAAGGTCCAATACAATATACAAATGCGCCTTCATAAATGGCTTCATTAAAGACTTGCGCTACAATCCCAAAGCACTTCAAAAATTTGGGTTTGTTTATCCAGCTGATCTCCGCTTGATGTGCTGGCTCGCTTGATGAGTTGGCGATGCTCCTACATCAAAAGATGGCACATGGGAATCTAGTTCACAGCCCTTTACTACCTGTAGTAGGGGACGCAATGGAAGTATTGGGTGTGCTTGGTGAAGTGATGAGTGGTGTGGTTTCTCGAGGAAGTTAGATCAGATTGTGAACTTGGGGAGAGAGGGACATCGATTTGTGGGGTGTCCTTCTTTCTCTCATAGTGCACAAGGTGGTTGAACTTGGGGAGGAAGTGGAGCGATGGGTTTGTTCTTCTTCCATCTGCCCTCAGCCATCACGATGGTGCTAGCAAGTGGGGGTGAGGAT
The DNA here is from genome assembly GCA_000966675.3 of Picea glauca. Lineage (NCBI taxonomy): Eukaryota > Viridiplantae > Streptophyta > Pinopsida > Pinales > Pinaceae > Picea > Picea glauca. Next base: position 78,414 of record JZKD02S1636727.1, read on the forward strand.
GGTATGGTGGGAATGAGTATGAGGATCTGCATTGGGATTCCCTCTGTTTGGGGAGGGAGGGATGGTTGAGGGACCATCGTTGGTGGGTGTAGATACCATACCAGAATGGAAAGCACCATGTTGGGAAGGGTAAGCATTGTGGTTATCTAAAAATATTGTATGCCCAGTGGGGGGTAGAAGAAGGGGATTTGAGTAATGGCTTGGGGGATTGTCTCCCAAACCAATATTTGACCCTGGGGGAGGGTGAAATTGGGGGTGTGTGGTGTCAAAGGGTTCTCAGAGGGTTCTCAGAGGGTTCATGAGGTAGGATTTTTTCCGTTAGTGGGTTGTCAGGGAGTGGAGAAGCCTCCGTGGGAGGAATGGTATCTCTATTTTCAGTTCTATTGGAAGATACGACACACACTTGTGTCGACGAGTGTATGAGCAGGGGTGCTGCATGGTATGTCCCTACCAAGGATGGGTCCTTGAAAATTTCAAGGCCCATTTCTACGAGTGGGTAGGCGTCGAAATTAGTGTGGACAAGAGGTAGGATGTTATCGATGTTGGAAGAATGGTTGGGCTCATAATGTGAAACTTGGTCAATGGTGATGATCTTCCCATTGTGGGGGAACATCATTGTTCAAAACACAGAAGAGGCCACAACCTTCATAGTGTACATGTAGCTACGTCCAAACAAGATGTTGTAATCGAGTGGGGTGTCGATAACCTCAATGTCAATCAGAATGGTTTTTCCCCCGAGTTCAATGGGGACATTTTGAAAGAGCCCTTCAGGAGAGGATGGTCATCCATCATAAGCTTGCAAAGTGAAGGAGGATGGTATTATCTTAGGGGAGCCAAGTTTCTTCCATACCGTTTTGGACATGATGCACGTGGATGCACCTTCATCAATGATGCATCGATGAACTGTGATGTTCCAAATCTTGACTGGTATCTGGAAAGCTACCAAAGCGGGGAGACATGGTTCCCCACAATCTAGATCAAATGTGATGAGTCTAGTATCATAAGGGTCGACTTCCCCTAGGGAGGAAAGCAATGATTTCCGTTGAGTGGGACAAGTTTGGAGAACCTCCAAAACTGACATGGCTGCAGGAGATTGTGCCAAGTAATCGACCAAACTGTAATTGTGTGCCGCCCTAGCCTGACAGTTGTTTACATTCCTTTGTAATGGAATGTGAGGAATATGAAGGGGTGGTTCAGTGTTAGAGCATTTAATCATCAAAGGTTGCTTGGTTGTAACTGGAAATGATTTCGAAGTGGTGGGAGTAGATTCAAGGGGTGTTTTTTATTGATGACTGCATGTTTGTAGAATAATTTCTTCTTTGCTAGTGAGGAGGATATTCCGATACGCTGGATTTCCAAGGTTTTGGTACTCTGCCATTTGTGGTGGGGCGGGATGCATCTCCTGCTGGGTATTCATCACACCTTGGTGGGGAATAGGGTTTTTCAACACAGTTGGGGGGTTGTTGTTGCAAATACTGTAGTGGGGCATGCTGAGGGGCAGGCAGTGCTGGGGGATGCAGGGCATTCACAGAATCTTTCATCCGTTTGAAGTTGGCAATTTTGGGGCAATGGTGAGTATAATGTCCATGCTCATTGCAAAGAACACAAGGGGAGTTTGTTGGAGGTTTTTGTTGTTTTTTCACCCTTGGAGTTTGTTGTTATTGTCCCCTTGGGGGTTCTAGTTCCCCTGATTCTGGTTGCCCGCAAAAGGTTGGTTTTGTTGGGGGTTGTTTCCCCCTCATCCTGGGTTATTATTGTTTTGGTTTTTTCCTTTCTTTTTGGCATTATTCGATTGATGGGCCGGATTTTCCTTATTTCGTTGTTTGAAATTTTGAAATTGCTGAATGGGAGAGGGCTGAGAAAAGTTAACCCCAATGTGTGATTGTCCTTGTGGAGGAGCAATGGGCTATGGAGGACCAGGGAATGGAAAGTACAGATTATTTTGTGGTGATGATCTGTAGGGTGCATATGAAGACATAGTTATTTCACTAGTGCTCAGGGTGTAAGATGAGGTAGAAGGGGTACCAGAACTTGGCTGAACAGTTGGGCGCATCATGGGTGTCGATGCGGGTCCACTCATGGGTGGGAGGGAAACAACAGGGTATGACTGCTGATAAGGGGGAGGAGAGTAATAAGGGGGTCCTCCATACATCAATGGATGTTGAGGTGTATCATACATAGGTGGTGGTTGGATGTACGGGTTGTGGTGTGTTGTGGTACCAATCAATCCATCCGCTGAGTGAGATATCCCAGGTTTGTCTTGGCCAAATGGTATGGGTCTCAGGGCATCACGTAGTACTGTATATAAGGATCCTGACTGTGCATAAATGAGGTTTTTGTTGAAATAATGTAACTAATAAGAGTATTCTTATTATTATTGATATTTTATTTATAGGATCAATCCCCATTATGGATTGATCATGTCGGATATTATAATAGGAACAAATCCCCTTTTGTGGATTGGTCAACAGACAATTATAATAGGCAGAATAAGAAGTCACCCCCAACAATTAATAAGAAGACCCAGAAATATAATAAAGGTGGGTTTACCCACCCAGATTGAGAAGTCATCCCTACCAGTGAAAAGACACTTCACACGTTCCATAAGTTGTGTAAATAAAGGAGGCTAGCGCCTCATTTGATCACAACTCACTTGCTGAGTATGAGAGACAAGTTTTGATCTGTTACCGGTAAAGGAGAGAGAGAGTGGTGCATATCTTGGAGAGGACTTTCTGTTTTAGCATAGAGATCTCTTGGCATTGTATTTTCTATCTATATTAAGGAAATTTTGTTGGGTTTTCTTCCCCTAGAGGGTTTCCCAGGATAAATGTTGTGTCTCTTGTGAATGTGTATTTCTTAGTGATCTTGTTCTTATGTTGTTGTTATCTATTGAAATGAAAATAACTATAATAATGGCATAAACATTAACATGGTATCAGAGCCAACCTGAAGGAATCATATTTCGCAAGAGGAAAAACGTCACTATTGCAGTACCTGCAAATTAGGGTTTTCCAAAAGTGAATATTTTCATCCCTAAAACTATCTAGAATATTGCGCCCTCCCCTAAGGATCAATTTGGCATCATCAGGGCACCTTTTCAGTGGATGGATCTCCCAGAAAGTGAAACCCTAGTTTCACAAAGTACCAGAAGTACCAGAAAACTAGTACCAGAAGTACCAGAGTACCAAAGGCACCAGAAGCACCAGTCCAAAAATCTGCAGATCAAGTTTGAGGGGGTAAAATTTGGATTTTCAAAATTCTGACTACACCAATATACTTGCCTCAACCCAGCGCATCTATTCCCTAGATCAGAATTTTAAAACTTGAAGCTTGAAAAATTAGGGTTTCCTCACAAAACCCTAAGCTGCAGTTGTAGTTGCAATTTTAGAGCCAGTTCCAGTTGCAACATCAGTTGCAGTTGTAGCTGTAAGATCAATTGCAATCACCCTTGAAGTTCTCTTAAGAGTTGGTAATGATTACCACTGCTACTAGATGGAGCCACTACTTGCAAATGTCATCAGAGGTATGTACTCACATATGTTTACTGATTAAACCCTAAAGATTATTTGCAGTAGAAGGGATCTCTTGCCATAGATACAGAAGGATCTCAAGATCCAACACATTCAGAGGAATGATGCAACCCAGGTCTGATTTTTCTGATATGCATTTATTTGTCATGACATTATTAGTGTTGCATGTTGAAGCTATGATCAAATTATTAGAAGGATTAAAAGTTGATCACAGAGCTTATCCTCTAACCTAAACTTTTGTCAAGATAGCGTATTGTCTCAGTACAGAAGACAGGTTGAAGAAAGCACTCGTCACTTGAGTGAAGGAGACCTGGAAGAAAATCAAACACTCATTCTTGAGGACAAGGCTCCAGGTTTGACTAATCAAGATTAATAAGATTCAAAGGTACACATGAAAAGATAATGACTATAGTTGAGATAGCAGTCATCGTAAAGTATTATACTTGATAGCATGTGATCATATAGAGGTATACGTTTTTCCTGATACAACTAACACCTCCTCTAGGAGAAACCTTGTGTGTTAGTTCCAGGTTGCCATGGAAGAATGCTTGGTCACAACACTATGAGAGTATTGACCTCATTTCGTATTGTATTCCTTACCTTTAATCTTTTCTTCAGATAAATTATAAGTGATATCTCTAAAGGAGCTACTAGGATGATTGTTCGTGCTATTGTTTTATATTATTAGAGGGATATTACTCTTGCTTGTTGTTTTTCTGACCTTGCTCCAGGTCACATGTAATAACCCTGAGGAAGCTATGGTGAAGGTTGCAGAAGGCAACATGATAAAGAAGAAACCATAGATGAAGCAATCATCATTGGAAGAGAAGAAGGTGACTTGCATGAGCTAAAGGGTCACTCAGAAGCTGCAATGACCCACGCCATTGAAGAATATTGGCATAGAAGATTAGCTCACATCAACTACAAGGCACTACCATACATATGAAAAGCAGTCACAGGTTTACCAAAACTCATAGGTGACCATGAAGGCATATGCAATGGATGTGCACAAGGGAAGAACATCAAGAACCCGTTTCCAAAGAGGGACAATAAGGCAGAAGGAGTCCTAGAACTCATTCATTCAGATGTATATGGCCCAATGCCATCATCCTCCATTAGTGGGTATGTATACTATGTATCATTTGTTGATGATTATTCTCATAAAGACCTGGATATATTTGAAGTGTTCAACAAGTTCAAGGAATTCAAAGCCTTGATAGAGAACCTTTCTGTAAGGAAGATTAAGATACCCAGGTCAGATAATGGAGGAGAATATACCTCAAAAGAGTTCATGAACTTCTGCAAAGATGTTGGGATCAAGATCCCCAACAAAAGGGTGTAGCTGAACGAAAGAACAGAACCATACTGGAAGCTGTGAAGGCATCCATGATCAAGATCTTCCTATGTGCTTATGGGCAGAAGCAACAATGATATCTATTTATGTGCAGAACTGATTGCCCCTTAGTGCACTTGGGCTCAAGACACCAGAAGAGGTGTTCACCGGAAATAAGCAAGAGGTAAGCCATCTCAAAATATTTGGTTGTCCAGTGTTTATTCATATACCTAAAGAAAAGAGAAACAAGTTGGACCCTTCAAAAAATAAGGGAATATTTGTGAGATACTGTGAGGTCTCCAAGGCCTTCAGAATCTATATACTAGGTCAACATCACATTGAGATCAGTAGGGATGTGACCTTTGATGAAGATGCAATGCTCAAGAAATCCAAACTGTTCCAAATTGAAGAGGTATATGAAGAGGAACCCGTAATTCCCAATACTGCAATGAGGGAGGTTCCCAGAGCTGCAGAACCAGTGAGGGAAGTCGTAACTTCCCCTGATGAGGAACTTATAGAAGACCATGATATAGTAGAAGTACAAGAACCTCCTCAGATGACGATCCTCCATAAAAGAAAGCCAACCTAGGCTAGAGAGCTTACTCAAGATGGAGAGAAGGAACTACGAGATAGGTGAAAAGACTAAAGCCAATCTCCAGTTATACAGCTTTGATGTGTGATATTCTAGAAGAGGAGCCTACCTGCTCTGGAGAAGCCATTTAGAGAAAAGAATGGGTAGATGCCATGACATAGGAATACCAATCCATAATGAAGAATGAAGTATGGGAAATAGTTCCCAGATAGAAGAATAAATATGGGGTATCCTATAAATGTCTCTTCAAAATAAAACATGCTGTTGATGGAAGTATTGAGAAGTACAAAGCAAGATTTGTCGCTCGTGGCTTTTCCTAGAAGGAAGGCATTGACTATGAAGAGACATTTGCTCCTGTGGCTAGATACACTTCAATCAGGACCATCATAGCTCTTGCAGCTAAGATAAAGTGGAATCTGCACCAGATGGACATGAAGACAAATTTCCTAAATGATGTCATCGAAGAGGAAGTGTATATAGAGAAACCCCAAGGATTTGAGGTTGAAGACAGGAAGTCTCATGTTTGCAGATTGAAGAAATCCTTATATGGATTGAAGCAAGCTCCCAGAGCTTGGTATGGCCATATAGATAGTTTCTTGATGAGCTTAGGCTTTACCAAGAGTAAAGCAGACTCAAATCTCTACTTAAAAATTATGGATAATGAGCCAGTAATCTTACTTCTATATGTGGATGACTTATTCTTAACTGGAGAAGAAAAGCTCATTGCTGAATGTAAAAGGAGACTTGCCTCGGAATTCGAAATGAAAGACCTCAGCCTAATGTACTATTTCCTAGGTCTTGAAGTATGATAGAGTCCAAAGAGGATATTCCTTAACCAAAGGAAGTACACGGTTGAGATCTTAAAGAGATTCGACATGCTGGAATGCAAACCCATGAATATGCCCATGGAAGAGAAGATGAAGCTGCTGGTTGATACTTCCTAAGATTTGATTGATGCCACACTGTACAGATAGATTATTGGATCAATGATGTACCTGATGAACAACAGACCAGACATTTGTTTTTCTGTGAACACCTTGAGTCAGTTTCTGGTAGAGTCCAGACATGTTCACCTAGTGGCTGCAAAACATGTGATGAGGTACCTTAAAGGTACACTAGATTATGGTCTCAGTTATGATGGAGTTCATAATTTCACATTGGGTGGATACAATGATTTAGATTGGGCAGGAAGTGTTGCTGATAGAAAAAGAACTTTCAGATGCTGTTTCAGTTTGAGATTAGCCATGATCTCGTGGCAGAGTAGGAAGCAATCCAGTATTTCTCTCAGCACAATAGAAGCAGAGTACATTGCCGCATGTTCTACTAGCTGTGAAGCTATATGGCTTCATAAGTTGCTTACTGGTCTATTTGACCTAGATATGGAAGCAACCACGATCTTATGTGACAACCAGAGTTGCATAAAGATGACAGAGAATCCTGGATTCCATGACAGGTCGAAGCACATAGAGATTCACTATCATTACATCCGTGACATGGTGCAGAGAGGAGCCTTGAAGCTCCTGTATGTTAGCACAGATGAACATGTTGCTGATGTGTTGACCAAAACTCTATCTCGTGTAAAGTTTTAACACTTTCGAGATAATCTTGGTATAGTCTGAAAGGACCCTACCTGAAAGGGGGAGTATATATGATTCCTTGCTTCTGACCTCGTTGTTAGATGTAAATCAAGATGTTTCCTTGCTTCTGACCTCGCTGTTAGACATAAAGCAAGATGATTCCTTGCTTCTGACCTCACTGTTAGATGTAAATCAAGATGATATGTGTGTTCCTTGCTTCTGAACTCACTGTTAGACGTAAAGAAAGATGATTCCTTGCTTCTGACCTCACTGTTAGACGTAAAGCAAGATGATGTGTGTGTTCCTTTCTTCTGACCTCACTGTTAGACGTAAAGAAAGATGATTCCTTTCTTCTGACCTCACTATTAGACGTAAAGCAAGATGATGTGTGTGTTCCTTGCTTCTAACCTCGCTGTTAGACATAAAGCAAGATGATGTGTGTGTTCCTTGCTTCTGACCTCGCTATTAGATGTAAAGCAAGATGATGTGTGTGTTCCTTGCTTCTGACCTCGATGTTAGACGTAAAGCAAGATGATTCCTTGCTTCTAACCTCACTGTTAGACGTAAAGTAAGATGATGATGTGTGTTCCTTGCTTCTGACCTCACTGTTAGACGTAAATCAAGATGATTCCTTGCTTTTGACCTCGCCGTTAGACGTAAAGCAAGAAGATGATGTGTTCCTTGCTTCTAACCTTGCTATTATATGTAAAGCAAGAAGATGATGTGTTCCTTGCTTTTGATCCAGTTGTTAGACGTAAAGAAAGATGATGTATACCTTGCTTTTGACTTAGTTGTTAGACGTAAAGCAAGATGTAACTTGCACTGAGCTACCAACTTAACAGCTGTGACATAGAGCCAGTCTAGTACTGTGATGGGCCAACCTAGTGCTATGATGAGGTATCATTTTTATACTAATACATATTGATGCAAATGATGATGACATTCTTTCGATAATGACGATGTTGGTGATGAAGAAAACTTCCAATGATTTATAGATACGCCAGCTAAGATGATATTGATGATGCTTTCGTCCTACCTAATGTTGTTGATGATGCTGTCCTCTCTCTCTTGCATGATGCTGTTGAAGAATACCCTTCTTGTTAAGGGGGAGTGTTGAAATAATGTAACTGCTAAGAGTATTCTTATTATTATTGATATTTTATTTATATGATCAATCCCCATAGTGGATTGATCATGTTGGATATTGTAATAGGACCAATTCCCCTTTTGCGGATTGGTCAACAGAAAATTATAATAGGCAGAATAAGAAGTCGGCCCCATCAATTAATAAGAAGACCCAAAAATATAATAAAGGTGGGTTTACCCACCCATATTGAGAAGTCGTCCTTGCCAGTGAAAAGACACTTCACACATGCCAGAACTTGTATAAATAAAGGAGGCTAGTGCCTCATTTGATCACAACTCACTTGCTCAGTTTGAGAGATAAGTTCTAATCTGTTACCGGGAAAGGAGAGAGAGAGTGGTGCATATCTTGGAGAGGACTTTATTTTTTAGCATAGAGATCTCTTGGCATTGTATTGGCTATCTATATTAAGGAAGTTTTGTTGGGTTTTCTTCCCCTAGAGGGTTTCTTAGGATAAATGTTGTGTCTCTTGTGAATGTGTATTTCTCAGTGATCTTGTTCTTATGTTGTTGTTATCTATTGAAATGCAAAGAACTATAATAATGGCATAAACATTAACAATTGTACTATTGAGCCTTGCTTATGGTTTTCTCTTCATATTGGGGGAAGGTGGAGGCCACATCTTTGGCAAGGAGGGGGATGAGTGATATGAGAAACCAATCAAGGCATTTTTGCTTGGTGGTTTCTTCTTTGCATAAACCATGTCATCGATGCCATTCATGAATTTGGTCAACGATATGTGTGGCTGAGGTTTATTTGAACTTTGAGAGAAGTTCGAGACCATTGTCATGGAATATTGGTAGTTTAAAGAAGGTCAAAAATTCTTTGGACAAGGATTCAAGAGTCACATGGGACCCTAATTTTTCGTCCACTTACCATTTGGCCAATGGACCTATGAGTGTGTGTTGAAATAGCCTTAATTAGATAGAGTCATCCATAATGTTGTTTGAAGAGAACCATAGGTGGAAGGTCATGATATAGTTGGCAGGATCTTCTCCTGCATTTTCTTTAAACTTGGGAATTTCCGAAGGTAGTTTGGTAATCATTGCGGGCCATGTGGGGTCGTGCAATATAGGATCATTTGTGAGATTTCTCAGATCCGGTAAGTTGACGGAGGCCAAATATGGCATAGGGAGTGGCAATGGAGGATTGGTTCCATCCATGGTGTGAGCAGGTGGTATACATGACCCTTGAGGGGGTTTTAGTGGCAGTATACTTCTCCCTTGAGAATAAGTGAACCCAAGTAAAGTGGAACCAAACAAAGATGATTCCAATATAGTAGCACTCACAGGGGTGTGATAAGGTTGAGCCGACGCGTTGGTGAAACTAGGAAATCCTCCTAGAATAGGAGGGATATTTTGCAAGCATCTGGAATGACGAGGATTCTATGGGTCCCCTATGATGTCTGACTAGCAAAGTGAAATGTGTGCAAATGGTGATGAGAGAAATAAATGAACAAGATTATTTGTATAATTTTGGACCTTCACAATATATCTCACAATCATATGTAATCACAAGAGAATCATACATAAATCAATTGAAAAAGAAACATACATGTGGGTAGGAGGATTTTATCTGCGTGGGATAACAAATAAAACAAATGATAGTGTCCTAAAAAGACGTAACATCCTTTCTATCAAATAGAACTAGACCTTCCAATAGTACTCAACAGTAGGGTCTAAAGCCACTGGAACAGGAACTAGTGAAGGATGAAACAATCAGTTATAATGTGGGGTAGAGGGTGCATATCCATAAAGAGTTGGCGATATTTCCCTATATCCACACAAAATCCGATCAAGGTGCAATTGCAACCCACAATTTATGCCTGGGTAGATGTCCTAAAATTTGGTCACTAGGTACCTCGGTGAAAGTGTGACATTTAGATTTTTGGCCTCATAAATGGGTCATGGGCTAGATCCCATCCAAGAGTTGGGTGCCTCAAGGGGGGACACACAGAACAACCAGACCTCGGCCTTCAACCCTTCACGGGTATCTCCCTGCCTTATGGTGTTAGGAACACTTTACTTGGAGGATTTTAAAGTTCCTTATTTGTCAACTTCTAGTTTTTGAAGATGTGAGAACTAGATAACAGGGAGTTATTTGGATGCCTATCCCTGAGATCCTACCTAGACTAAAAAATTTCTTTTGGCACCTCCCGTGGAGGAAAACTTAGTGAGTTTTTAGAAATTTTTTAGATGTGGTTGTTTGAGAGATTGGGAGTGTGAACCAATCTCATTTGAATTAAGTGGGAGTGGATAATTCCTTCAAGAAATAGTGGGACATTTCAGAATCCCTTTGGAGGAAACCTAATTCAACCTCCACAATTCGAGATGAAATTATGTGAGTGAGTAGTGACTTTGTGTATGATAAAGTGATAAATTGTGCCAAATTTTTAATAAGATAGGTGTCTCCTTGTAGCATGTGGAATTTGTGTGGTCCTTTACAAGTCTTGATTACCTATCTTACTAGATGCCATTGGTACAACCTTGCAGAATTTTAAAGTCCCTAGAGAGCTAGCATGTGGACATGTGGGTCCTTACCAATCGTTTAAACTCCCTAATGTGATTTAATCTAAGAAAGCTTAAAAAACTATCCTATATTGCAAGCATGTGGGCATGTATGGGCCCGTTACAAAAATATTTAAACTCCCCTAGTGATGTAAACTAAGAAAGTAGCGTCAAACTATCGTAGATTGCAACATGTGGGCATGTATGGGCCCTTAAAAATTTAAGATGATTTGAAAAGAAACTTAGAGGGGCCCTAGGGGGGCTTTGTCCTCTCCTAAATATTTTCTTTTTAAGGGAGATGAAATCTTCCCTCAATCGTTTTTCTGATTCTCAAGATCGCTCTATGGTGTGAGAGAAGAGCATACTCAATGATTGAAGTTTGATTTCTGGTCCTAATGCAAGTGTTTATATATGTGATAGAAAATGATCTTAACTTAACTTAACTTTTACAATCAAAACAAGCCATCCATGTGGAAAAATGAAAGAAAAAGAGGAGAAATATGGTTCTTTTTAACCCCCTAAGTTCCTATGTTTTAACTAACCCTTCATGTAGAGAGGGAATCTAAGTGTGGTGCATTTAAAAATTGCATAGAATCAATTTTTAGAAGGCTAGGGGCCTTCCAAACATCACAAAAAACATGTAGAATGTTGGATTTCTGGACAGATGCGTGTGTTTCAGGATTAATCCGTAAGTGCAGACACAAACCAATCTCCCTAGATCCAGCTGGATCTAGAAAAAAACAGGACAAAATGATACTCTGTCCCTAGAGTTAGCCTATTGAATGAACTACGAGGCAAGGGTCATAGGCATACCTTATGAACACTTCCTTGTGTCTTTGTTGTTCCAAGCTTCACTCCAATTCTCTTGTTCCATTCAGATCACAACAGTACAAACCAATCGAAGTGAAAGAAAATCAATATATTCAATAGCTAATCTATACATATGATCAAGGAGTTATGTAATAAAGTGACATCATCTTTATGGGAAAGGGACACATTACTGTATTAAATGGATAGAAAGTGAAACTTACAACCTGAGCCTTGATGTTGTAGATCTCCTTTCGATGGCTCCTAGATCTGACACACAGACTTGCTCATGCATGAAGAAAATCAACCATTTTTGATGACCTTGCTGGTGTTTGTAGTTGTTGTAGCATCAGTCCTTCATACAATATTCCACTAATTCTCCAAAAAATCTCTTGCTAGTTTTCTTCTAACCTTTTCCATAAGCATTCCCCTCAATATATAGGAGAAAAATGATTAGTTACTTGGATAGGAATGATCCCAAGATATCTGGAATGTCAGCACCTGAATAACCATTCGAATGCCAACTCACTCTTCTAGAAGATTCCCTTCTAGAAGGATCGAGAATTTATCTTTTTCTTTCATTTAGAAGATGTTCGTACCTTGATAGTTAAGTACAGTGCGAACCCCTTTCACCTGAGCTTAATTCAGCTTGTGAGAATCAAGAATTCTCGTAGGAAAATATATAGGTAGCCTACGAACCTCTCTTAAAATTATGATTTCTGGAAGCAGACAAATGTAACTTTTCTCAGGAAAGTGTTCTTAGTGAAGAGCTTGATTTTACATCATCATAACATCATCACGATGACCAAAATTGTGGATAACATAATGCCCCCCAAAGTCTGAGATTGGAACCAGTGACAGTCGATAGACTTTGTAAGCTGCATGTGTGTGTCAAGAAACCAAGAGCACATCTAATCGGAAAACTGCAAACATCCAAGCATCAACACAATATCATGTATATCAATTCTGAGGTAGGCATTCCCATACTCAGATCATAGAATGATGACATCATAAACAAAGTTCATGGCCACCAATCATACACTGTGGATCCATGCTGTCATAATATAGCATAGCCACCTGAATACACTGTGGATCTATGCGACAAATTTTCAATCAAGACAACATAGCCACGAAACATACACAGTGGATCTATGTGTCGCAAATTATACATACTCCATCGCAACCTGGATCATAAAGAAAATATCCAGGGTCTTCAATCTCATCGCCCAAAGTACGAATCTAACCATGTGATTATATGTGTCGAAGTCGAACATGGTAGAAACCACTTGATTACCGGCCATTGATGTAACTGTTAACAAGTGCGAGGGAAATCACCATTGATGTCAATGACTCCCAAGGTACTAAAGTACAATCCATCGAATGTGAATAAATGAGTTGATGTCGAACACCTGACGGAATCTTTCGATCAGGGGTCAATGATGTAAACCCACTGTCGAAAGCGAGGAAACTTGCCATTGAGGCATGCAAGCTCCAAGGTACTGAATAATTTCTAAGTCTTGATTCTGGATAATGTGATGAAATCGACGGAACAAAACTTGTCACAGGAGGGCCTTAATGTATCCCCCATCAATGACATGAAATGAGTAACAGAGTTTGATGGTGAAACAGAGCATGTAGCAACTAGACTTTGGACACAGGGAAGGCCGACACAGAGAGAATGGATAACTGCAGATGACCGACTCAATATAGGATTCATATGGACTTCTCTTGAACATATGAACGACATGACCAATGATTTGGCAGCATTGACTGAAAGACGACATATTAAATGACCTTGTAGGAAATCGAATGAGAGACAAATGGATTTTCCAAACCGGCTTCAAATGATGAATAGGGGGTGTCATGTTCAAGAGCGACACTTACTGCCAACCAATACAAAGATGAAACATATCACTTTCCCAAATTTTCCCCCACCATTTCTGGCAAGTACCTCTTTATTTTTATGGAAGCTTGAAGAGGATCACATATGCTTGTTGATATAAGCTCATCCTTCGGACGAGTCCCTCAGAGTATTTTTAACGAACCCTAGGAAGGAGTGGTTCGGTCCCATTATGGGTCTGTCAATGTTTGTTTAACGAGTCCAGAGATAGTAAACTCGAAGGTTTTTCAGGATTATAGAGTTTGGAAAAACACTTAAAAAAGAAATCTCTCAGTTCCTTTTTCGTACAGTAGTCCAACGAGACCGAAAAAGGGTTAAACTATCGCTTGAAGGACGCGTATTTCAAATACTTTAGCGAGCGTGAAAATAGCAAGATCGCTCGACAATCTTTTCCTGTTTAGAGAGTCTGAAAAAAGCTTAAAGAAAACTCCAGGGGGGTTCCTTTTTTGTATAACCATAGCGAGCCCGAAAAAGAGATAAAACGACGCTCGATCATGTTCTTATGTTTTTCACAATCACAAGAACGGACAAAAGGCGCTCGAGGTTTTATGTCAAAACCATAACAAACGATCAAAATCACACCACACCATAGAAAAAACTGTCCATAATCATCCACGTTTCATACCTGCACATCATTTCACTCATTTTCACATTAGTGATTAGGGTTAAATAATAAATAAACATAAAAAACCCACATTTGATATAGTAAATAGTAATTAAAAAGAATGAATAACTAAATTCACCATACCATTTCACACTTTTACCATTGAGTTCAAAAAACCCTCATTTTACCCTCTGCATTTAGTGTCGATTTTTGGGAGCTACGAGCGATCATTTGACGAGCCATCAACAACATTTTGGTAAGTTCTGCATTCCTGATATTTTCATGGTTTAAAAATTTGATTTCATAGGTTAAAAGTTCAGTTTTAAGTTAGTTTTTTGAACCTTAATTGCGTGGAGGCATTCTCGCAGGTGGCCCATACGGGACCTACGATAATGACTCATTCTCGCAGGGGGGCCTTAAGGCGCCTGCGAGAAGTTCGCACTGTGCGTAGTAGGGCACCTGCGAGCAGCGCAGAACTCAAAAAGTTTTTAAAACGTTTATCCAATAGAAAAATTTATTTCATGTATAAGATCATTAACCATGTTTATATGTTTCTTATGCAGGTTAATGGCCACAAGTATGGTGCTCGAGTGGCGAGAATGGGAACACGAGGAGGATAATAAAAACACCGAAAATCACCCTCCCACCATAGCTACCTTAAGAGATTGCGGTCTCTTAAAATACTTCCGTATCCCGGGCATGAGAGCCCAAGTTCGATTACTGGAGTACCTAGTCTGAATGTGGGATCCGGACCAGCAAGTTTTCATTGTTGGAGCTCACACATTAGCTATTGACATTGAGGACATATATTTCTTGACCGTGTTATCCAGGTGTGGGTCCTATGTCAGTGTGACCGGCAGCAGAAGGGGCGGTTTGACAATGAGTGAATACTGCAACCAATATTGTGTACCCGAGGCCGAAAGAAAGAAAGGAAAAGTGGCAATATGGGGAGTAACTGATTTGACTCTCCACACTATTCTCTTCACGATTGCTCGGATGGCTGGAAGTGCCACTCCCCATATGGCATTGCAGAGCTATTTCCAGTACGCCATCGAGTGTACTGAGCCCCAAGTATTTAACTGGGTCGATGCAGTATTGCACAGTCTCAAAAAATAGTTGACTAAGTGCAGGCGTGGAGATCTGAAACAATTTGGATATGGATCTTTGTTAGTTTCCTTCTTCTGTGAGAGGATTCCCGTATTTAGACTATAGGCTGAGTGGCGCTTTCTGGGTCCCAGGGATCCAAGGATGTTATGATGGTTTCGACTCATGGCCCGACATGTGGCAGGACCAATCGTCAAATATGACGATATTTTCTTTGACTGGTTGCAGACCCAGATGCTGATGGTTGATGATTATGCCTATGCCGGGTTGGATTTCCAAGGAGATTTGGATCTATCCCTTCTTGAAGACACTCAGTGGGGAGACCTTGGTAAGAAGTACACAAATTTTCTCTTTTTAAATGTTTTTTTATTTTTAACATATTTCAATGTTTTTGTTTTTATATACTCATCCAAAGACTAACACAAAATATTTTGTTGGCAACACAGATGTTGGACCTTATAGACCTGCCGGAAGTTCTCCTATCCAGCGATGAGGAGAAGCAGCAGTAGTACTACCACAGTATGCCAAGGATTACCGGATCGTGGAGCATAACCTAGAAGGCCTGACTGCAGACATTCCATACATGACTCTGGAAGAGGTTCCATGACGCGATCAACGTCACATTGTAGGAGTTTCAACAGCCATGGCCCGACTGCTCCGCAGAGTAGCTACGACAGTAGTGTGTTACCGTGAACGTCATCCGTGACGTCACTATGTAGATTCCAGGAGCTTCAATTTTTGATATTTTGGTCTTCAGAGAAACATTTTGTAAAAACAAACTATTTTGATCGTTATATATATACAGATGGCTTCTACCGGTTTACTTTACATTGTGCGAATTGTAATGTGTTTGATTTATAAATGATTTAATGTCTGTCCAATACATAATTAGCTAAAACATATATTAATGTATTAAGACATCTAGGAATATGTTGATATTCAATGTGATCAAAATACCGTTCCAAGAGGCGAATCCGCAAATATACTCTTAATAAAGTAGGACTTCGAATAGAGTAGACATTACTTAGTTGTAGTACTACAAGCTGCGAGTCAAGTCGCACAACCAAATGACGAATTTCGAGAGAGATAGCATCAACCAATAATTCAATAACGGCGCTATACTCTGCGATGTTGTTGGTTGCTCAGCCAAGACATACACCTCATAAAGATATAAGTTCGTTTGTAGGGGCATAGATTGCCCATGCAGCAGAAGCTAAGTTTTGAGTACTATGGCTAGCACCATCAGCGAAGCCAATATAAGGTAGAGAATACTCCGACATCTGGCAACCAAACACAACCTCACGTAAGAGTAGAGACCAGATAATGTCAAAAGCAAACTAAAATAACACACATGCACAATATGATACATAAAATACAAGTACTTGTGCACAAATGACTTATGCATAGTACTTCTTCAAGTATAACCCATTTCTGGGTTCACTCAAAGGTATACCATCGTAATCAACCAGCTCATACGCTCCTTTTTCCAAAACTTTGCTAACAATGTAGGGACCACGCCACATTGGTTCAAATTTCCTAGCTCCTAGGACATCTTTATCTTGTTCATACAGAAGAACAAGATCCCCTTCAGAGAAAACACGAGGCTTGACATGCTTGTCATACTGCGCCTTGATGCGTCTCTTTTGGGCTTCTATTACTAAAGTGGCATCACGTCGGGTCTCATCTAATCGCATTAGATACAACAGACGTTCCTCTTCAGCAGAAGTATTGGGTAAGAGTTTGACAGCTAGCTTCAAAGAAGGTATCTCACATTCTATTGGCAGAATGGATTCCATGCCATAGACTAATCGAAAAGGCGTAAACTCCATAGAGGATTTAACAGATGTCTGATATGCCCACAATGCCAAAAACAACATCGTGTGCCAACTGGTTTTATGTATTCCTGTCATCTGTCGAATCATAGTTATAAGAACCTTATTGATTTCTTCGACCTGGCCATTAGCCTGCGGATAATAGGGTGTTGAGCTATCATGATGAAGACCCAACTTTTCCGTATGTTCAGACATCATATAATTTCTAAAATGACTACCGTTATCGGTAACGATAGCCCGAGGAACACCAAAATGAGTTATGACATGGTTGAAAAGAAATAACGCTGCAGTCTTTCCCGTATTATCGAATGTTGGCATCGCCTCGACCCACTTTGTAAAGTAATCAACAACTACAATAATGTAACCATGCCCCCCGACCGAGTGAGGGTGACATGTCATGAAATCAATGCCCCATTTTGCAAAAGTACCATCTGATACCACAGGATGAAGGGGAGCAGGATGCGATCGAATCTTTTGATTGTAGGTCTGGCAGGCATGGCACTTCTGAACAACAGTAATGTAGTCATTGAACAAGGAAGGCCAAAAATATCCTGCATGTAAGATCTTCTGGGCAGTAGCATACCCAGACATATGACCACCACATGCTCTGGAATGGCAGTCATTCAAATCTTTCTTAGCTTCGTCAAAAGTCAAGCAACGTTGAAAAACAAAGTCAATGCCTCGACGGTAAATAGTATCTCCAAGGATAATGTACTGGCGAGCTTGATAACGGACGCGACGTCGTTCAACACTAGACAAAGCAGGACAAAAAGTTTGGGTTTGGAGATATATAATGATATATCCATACCAAATATCATCAGTATTGATAAGGAAAAGTGATTCATCAGGTAATGAATCGACTGCTACATTTTTCGTGGCAGAGTAGGGAAAATCACAAATTAACTCAGCAAAAAATAAGGATTTCTTCGATGTGGCGCGATCGAATTCCAAGTCGAACTCCTGGAGAATGAAAATCCACTTGGAGTACTTTCCCCCCAGCAATTGACGTGTCAAAATATGTTGCATGGGGTTACAATGTGAAATCACTGTAGTTTTCCTGGAGAGAATATAATGGCAAAAACGTTGAACCGCTTGAACAGCAGCCAAAGCCAGTTTTTCAACATGTTGGTACTTGATTTGACTTGAAGTAAGACTTCAAATCAAGTAATATATAATATTTTCATCATGTGCATCATCCTCTTGAACGAGAACCATGCCGATAGTATACTGCGAAGCGAAAAGATAAAGAAAGTAATCCCGACTATAATCAGGAGGGAAAATAAGTGGAGCTTTCATGAGGGACAACTTCAAAGCTTCAAAGGCTTTGTTGGCAACTTTATCCCAGACAAACTCTGAACCTTTATTTAGAAGACGTGTAAAACCACGAGTAATTTCGACGTAATTAGGGATGAAATGACGAAGAAATTTTTCTTTCCCTTGCAAACTTTGTAACTGATGCAGTGAAGAAGGAGGAGGGAGATTAAGAATCGCCTCAACCTTAATAGGATCTACCCGGATCCCCTGACGTGAAACAATGAAACCGAGAAGACGGCCAGACTCTACGCAAAAGACGCATTTATGAGGGTTTAGACGAATGCGATAGAACTGACAACGAATGAGAATTGCTCGGAGATGATTGGGGTGATCGACTCGGCATAAAGAATGAGCTGGAAAATCATCCAAATAAGGTTGAACAATATGCTTTATATCGTGAAACGCATAAGACATAGCACGCTGAAACGTCGCGCCTGCGT
Organism: Picea glauca; assembly: GCA_000966675.3. Lineage (NCBI taxonomy): Eukaryota > Viridiplantae > Streptophyta > Pinopsida > Pinales > Pinaceae > Picea > Picea glauca. The sequence continues at coordinate 97,098 of JZKD02S1636727.1, forward strand.
TCTTCAGACCAAAGGGAAGTTTTCTATAGGTGAAAGTACCCCAAGGAAAAATAAAAGTAGTTTTATGTTGGTCCTCAGGAGCAATGTTAATCTGATTATAGCCAGAGAATCCATCCATGAGGGAAAAGATTTCACTTCCGGCACAGTCATCGACGATCTGGTCAACGAAAGGGGTTGGAAAGTTGTCTTTCAAACAGGCTTTGTTAATATCCTGATAATCAACACAAACACGTATACTACCACCTTTCTTATCTATCAGTACTAGGTTGGAAACCCATTCTGCCAAAGCCACGGGATAAATAAAACCGGCTTTAAGAAGTTTTTCAACTTCGAGTTTGATAGCTGCCGCTTTACGTGGATGGACAGGACGGAGGCGCTGCCAGACTAGTTTATCTCTGGGGTACGTCTTAATATCATGCACAACAATAGAAGGGTCGATACCTAGCATCTCTTCGTAACTCCAGGCAAAGATATCACGAAATTATTTAAACAAAGCAGTATAGGTGACAATTTCCTCTGGAGAACACGAAGCTCCAATGTGAACATTTTCAACTATCCCAGGTTTAACTGAAATATCAATGGGTATCGTGGGAGAAATATTACTGAGGTTTCCTTCCACAAACACATAATGTGTAGATCCGGGAATGGTCGATATGACAACAACGGTCGACGATGTCGAAATACGCTGGTAATTCTCCAGAGTGTGTTGTTCCAGAAACAGTATGGAACAATGATACCCATCGTCCCAAGGTGTATCGGCCATGACAGACATGATCATATCATCAGGGGGAAACATGACATGGAAAGGATCGGGAGACAACTCTTCAATAGAAGGTATAGAAGGTGTTGCCGATTGAATCGCGGGATAATCAGACTCAACCGGACTTAACGGCATGACATTGCCGAAACGAGGATGATCTCTTGGATCAGGGACTATCCAAGGGTCAAAAGACATCGAAAGATCATGAGGTACAACGGAGATCATATTAATTGAAGAAACTGATGGGCGTGGAATATCCGACGGTGGCAGAATGGGGAAAGTGCCCATTAATGTAGAGTCCTTCAAAAGACCGACGCCGACATTCTCGTAACCTGGCGGGGTTTTAGCTATAAACAGAACATTGCCAGTGCGAGTATCAGAATTAAAGAAGGCAAGTTGATCAACTGTAACAAATTTTCCCTGGTGAGGAAATCGTACGACACGAAAAAGTGTTGACACAAAAGCGCGCATAGAATCTACCCAGCTACGACCAAGAAGAAGATTATAATCTAAGGGAGCATCGAAAACTTCCACTTCAACTTGGATTGTCTTACCTTCTAAAGTGACAGGCAACGATGAAAGAACACCGTAAGGCTTAAAACCAGATCCATTGAAGGCTTTCAAAGTATTTTGTGATTCCGTTAAAGGAGGAGAGCCAATAGATTTCCAACAAGTAAAAGGAATTACACACGTAGAGGCCCCCTCATCAACAACAGTTCGACAAATGTTCTTGTCAGCGACAATAACTTGTATCTGAAAAGCAAGCTGAGGGGGTAACCTTGGAACATTTTCTTCCAAGTCAAAGACTATAAAATTTGAATATGTAGGATCAATTCCACCTATATCTTTCAACAAAGCCCTTTGTTGTGTAGGACAAGACTAAAGGACTTCAAGGGGCAACATTGCTGAAGGTGCTTGGGCCAGATCTTCCACAATATTGTAGTTCTGTGCCGCACAAGCATGAGGATTGAAAGTTGACTTGCGAAGAACACCCTTAGGGGGTCGTAGGACTGTATCAAGACTCGGTCATTCAAGATGAAGAGGAATGTTCGTAGGTGGGTTTGGCGGAGAGGGCTGTACCAAATTAGGAGGTAAATCATCAACCTTCTCCTCAGAAGGAGTATAGTCTTTAGCTCTAGTTGTGATTGCAACGTCGTTCTTCTTAGAATCACCAGTGCACATCAAAACATATGATGTGGTAGAAGTAGAGGGTTGGTCATGGATGACCAACGAGGCCTGTTGCTGAGACGGGAAAGGTTGGGACAAGACTGCCAGTGTAGGTGGTTTTGGCGTCCCTTGAAGGAACTTAGAAACTTTAGCACGTCGAGGACAATCCTTTGTATAGTGATCGTCACCGCAGATAAGGCAAGGGTACCGCGGTTTGCGCTTATCCCGCTCTTCAACAGGAGCATTTGTAGTTTGTTATGTTGGATTATTATTCTTACCCCCCTTATTCTTGCCTCTCCCCTTTTTAGATTTACCTTTACCGGTCAGAGTAGATTGAACAACGTTTACCTCAGAGGTTTTACCGGCGGGAGGGGCAGGAGACGGAGCATTTTGAACATTAGAAGATGTAGATTTAGGGGTTGTATTTGAAACAGAGTGTGAGTGGGTATGAGTAGAACCAACCACACCATCAACTGCATGCGAGGCAACTGGAGTAGTTGAAGAGTTGGAAGTACCAGGATGGGGTAGTTCAGGTAACAAATAGTACAGCGTTCCCGTTTGTGAATAAACGAGATCAAGATATTGGGCACGACTTATAGCCTGCTCCTCCGTAACAACACCACCCATGGCGATGCATTTACCAATTTCGTTCACAAAGGATTTCGTGAACCATTCGGTCAGTAACTGATCAGGGAGCTCAAGTTTGATGAGATGTCGTCTTTGTCTCCGCTCATGTATATGATCTGAGATATGAGTGCCTTTTGTTTGTTTAAAAGAAGTTAAAATCTCAGTCCCAGTATCATAACGGATCGACAACTGGTAATGTGTGAGAAAATCCATAGCCAGGGTGTTAAAATCAGAGAAGAAACCTTGTGGCAACTCAATATACCACTTCGCAGTGGAACCAATAAGAGTTCTTTGAAAAAGACGTAGGAGAATGGAGTCATCCATCAAAGAGTTATATGAACACCACAGATGAAAAGTCATCACATGATTATTTGGATCCTCCCCCACCTTGCCATCAAATTTTGGAATATCTGACGGAATCTTGGCAGGAATAGCAGGCCATTGGGGGGAGTGACGAATAGGATCATTCAAAATCCTAGACAAATCTGGCAAGTCCAAAGTAGCAAGAAAGGGTAACTGTCAGTTTACTTGTGGGTACTGATGGCTTTGGGGTGGAAGCCCTGTCGGCAAACCAGTAGGACCATAAGCAGACTGTCCGTAGAGGGATGGTCCTGGCTGATTCAGTGGTGGCCTGATAGGATAGTAACCCCAAGGATTGTAACCTTGAGTTTGAGTAGGGACCTGAGGTTGAGTAGTTTGACCTGAACCCAAAATAGGATTAGTTATACCCAGATAAGGTTGGCCCACAGTAGGGACAGTTTGCTGCCCCCCAACATTTTGAGGAAAGTTTTGTAGAAGCTGATTCCAATACTGGGCCAATTCGGGGGGTATGTTTTGTCCAAAAGGTGAGGTTGGTCCTCCTATGGTAGGTACAGGTCCACCTGGAAGTTGTGTGCCAACCATAGGTTGTGTAGTCACTGTATTGTGTCCACGAAAAGGAAAAGGGACCGTACCACCCTGTCCACCAATAGGAATCTGCCGGTTTGTTGCAACAGTTGGGATAATGCCACTAGGATTAGGATTGCCAAAAGGAAACGGCGGGAGTGTCAGAATAAAACAAGGAACATCATACCCAAGAAAAGGAGGACCACCTGGAGAACCGACTGGGGTTTGCGGAGGTTTTGGATTGGAAGCATTCAACAAAGCATTCAACGCATGGTAACCAGGAGGTAAATTTGGGTTAACCTCAGGCATTTGTTGGGTATTGATAGGAGCAAGAGTAGCTGCAGTAATTCCGGTTTGGACACTCGTAGTATTCGTGAGATGGTCCATCTCGGGAGGAAGAACAAAATGATAAGTAGTAGTCTCTGGTGTAGTTTCTGTCTGAGGAGACACCAGAGGGTTAATCTCGTAGACGGTAGGTTCCTCAATACCAAAAAGAACTTGTCGAAAATCACCTGACCAAAAAGGATCTTGGCCTACTACACCGTGAGAAGGCCCAATGGTTGATTCAAAAGACGTAACAATGGCTTCATCAGAAGAATTTAATCACACAACAGGTCGTTCACCATGGAGAATGCGATAGTCCTCTCTAGTATTGGTAATTCGAAAATCTTCTAGAGAGTCAGTTCGTTCTACCTGTGGAGGTGGTGTAGTGACAACCAGAACGTCACTAGTCTCCCCGTGTGGTGGAGTAACCACTGGGACTTCAGTCTAATGGGGAGAACCCTCAGGTGTACCGGTAGGTGAGGGTTGAGTATCGTCCAGATGATCTAGAGATAAACCTTGCATTGTACATGAACGCCGTGGGGGAGAAATTGTAAATAAATGACAAGCTCCGCGAAAAAACTCTTAAGGTCAACTTCGATAAACAAACAACACACACTAGTAAACAAAATCTAGGAAACAATCACCAAGAAAACAAAACCTTCTAATGTCGAAGCCACTAGTTGGTGATGAAATCCAACGTCGCAACAACGAGACAAGAAGGGGCGGGGCTAGGATGGAAAAGTTACGTTGATGACCTTCTTAACAGACTTACGCCCTGGTGCAAGCTCCCACACATAATCGTGGGTATACCCTCCAAGGAGCCCGAGTGAGTTTGATCAACGTCAATTC
>JZKD02S1636738.1:101465-112907 GCA_000966675.3 Picea glauca
GGGTGTTCACAACAAAACATATATACGGTGTTGTGTTCGTCAAATACATCAACGAGCCCACTATCTGCTTGTATAAGGTAGAATCCACAATCTCTGAAGTTGTATGCTGCAACAAATTAAGATTTGATACCATCGAGGTAACCATGGCCTTACTTTCCAACATCTCGAACCTCTTCAAGATATCCACAACATACTTTCCTTGATTTAGGAAAATCCCATTTGATCTCTGCCAAACTTCTAGTCCCAAGAAGTAGCGCATCATTCCTAAATCTTTCATCTCGAATTCTGCAACTAATTTTCTCTTACATTCAGTGATGAGCTTTTCTGCACATGTTAGAAACAGGTCATCTACATACTGCAGTAGAATCACCGGTTCACCATCCTCAACCTTAAAGTAAAGGTTAGGATCTGCACTTCTCTTGGTAAAACCCAAACTCATCAGAAAATTGCCAATCCTACCATACCATGCTATGGGTACCTGCTTCAATCCATATAAAGCCTTCTTTAATCTGCACACATGAGTCTCCCTGTCATGTGTCTCGAATCCAAGTGGTTTCTCCACATAAACTTCCTCTTTTATTTCACCATTCAAGAAGGTTGTCTTTACATCCATCTGGTGCACCTTCCATTTCATGATAGCGGCCCATGAAAGTATAGTCCTGATCGAGGTATATCTTGCTACGGGAGCAAAAGTTTCTTCATAGTCAATCCCTTCCTTTTGAGAGAAACCTCAGGCCACAAATCTTGCCTTATATTTTTCAATACTGCCATCAATTGTGTGTTTCATCTTGTAGATCTATTTCGAACTCACCACAAATTTTTCCTTTAGTCTGGGAACCACATCCCAGACATCATTCTGCATAATGGACTGGTATTCCTCTGCCATGGCATCTTTCCATACTTGATTTTCTGTAGTCTCTTCATAACTGGAAGGTTCTGCATCCATTATGTCACACAAACATGCCACATAGTTGGAATACGGCTTCGACTTCTTACTTTCCCTGAAATATTTCTTTGGGGCACCAATTTTTTTTGCATCTCTGATAAGCTCTTGTGCCCAAGCTGGTCTTCTCTTGCGAGAAGGTATCTCGACTAGTTTTTGAGGTTCTACCATGTCATGATCCTCTGGAAAGACTTCCTCTGGTTCAAATGCCTCTGGAACTTTAGGAACTTCATTCTCTTCTTCATGTGCCTCTTCTGCACAGATCTGTTTGGATTTACTGAAAGTTGCATTCTCATCGAAGGTTACATCTCGACTGATCTCCACTTTTCGTTGACCGAGAATGTATATCCTGTAAGCCTTCGATGTGTCATTGTAACCAACAAATATGCCCTTTTGTCTAGAAGGGTCCAACTTTCTCCTCTTTTCCTTGGGGACGTGAACAAATACAGGGCAACCAAATATTCTGAAATGGCTGATTTCTTGCTTCTCTCCTAAAAACATTTCCTCGGGTGTCCATTTTTCAAGCACCTTGTGGGGACTTTTATTCTGCACGTACACTGTCGTCTTTGCTGCTTCTACCCACAGATGCATAGAAATATCTTGATCATGGATCATGGCCTTTATTGCTTCCATGATTGTCCGGTTCTTCCTTTCAGCTATTCCATTATGTTGAGGGTTATAGGGAGTAGAAAGCTCCCTCTTAAACCCAACTTCCTTGCAATACTCCTTGAATTCTTTTGAGGTGAATTCACCTCCATTGTTTGATTGCAAGGTCTTTATCTTCCACTCTGTCAAGTTTTCTACCAGAGCCTTGAACTCTTTGAATTTGCCAAAAACTTCATTCTTTGCTTTTAACAAATAAATCCAAGTTTTATGTGAGTAATCATCAATGAAAGATACATAATATACATACTGACTTAGTGAAGCTGCCGACATCGGTCCACATATGTCTGAATGCACGATGTCCAAAACTCCTTTGGCTCTGCTATCACTATTGGGAAAGGAGTGCTTCATGTTCTTGCCTTGTGCACATCCTTTGCACACACCATCTGGTTCTGCTTGGATTTATGAAAGACCTGTCACCATTTTGCTCACAACCAGAAGAGCTTTGTAGTGTAGGTGAGCAAATCTCCTATGGCATAGTTCACCGGGATTCACAATATCATGAACCATTGCGGAGTCTGAATGTCCTTTTAATTTGTAGAGTCCTTCTTCAACTCCAATCACTACTGCATCATCAAGGGTCTTCCCTCTAGGCCACATAAGAACTTGAACATCAATAAATGCTACTCGAAATCCTTTCTTGTCCAATGTTGAAATTGAGAGAAGATTCTTTTTTAAACTTGGAACATAGAGAACTTCCTTCATCTTCATTGGCTTCCCTCAGTTTCACTTGTAGGAAGCTTCTCCAACACCTTTGATTGGATATTGATAGTCATCACCCAATTTCACCTTGTGAGGTCAATCTTTATGAATAAGTTTAGATAAGGAGTATTCATAGCCTGTCATGTGCTTGGAAGCACCATTGTCTATCAACCAAGTGTCACTTCCATGAGTAACAATACCCATGAGAGCCGAGATAAGAACATAATCCTCATCACTTGATTTATCTTGCTTTGCAACCTTCTTCGAAGGCTCATTATCTTCAACTGTGTGAGCTTGATGCCTCTTACTTCCTTTCTTATTCTTCATTTCCATAATGAGGGGCCAGTCCCTAACAAAGTGTCCCAATTCCTGACAACAGTAATATCTGATCTTTGAGTTGTCTCTTTGACCCATCTTAAACTTCTTAGGTAAAGAATTCTCCTTCTTGTTCTTTCCTTTCCTGGTGTGGACAACTAGGGCTTGATCTTCATCTGCCATCTTCTCTTCTCTTGCAACTGTCCTAGCTTCTTCCTGGTTACAATCTTCCCAAAGCCTACTGAACTTGGGAAGCTTCTTTCTTGAACAAATTCCTTGGATGAATGCATCCCATTACCTTGGGAAGCCATTCAAGGTAGTCATCACCATCTCTTCTCCTTCTACTGAGTCACCAATGGCTTCTATCTGCTCTTTGATTTCATTCACTCTTGAAAAGTAGGAGTGAATGGTTTCTGAGTTTTGCATTTTCACATTCTTCAACTGAGATCTGAGAGTCATTCTTCGATTTATGTTGCTTCCCTCAAACAAACGAGTTAAGGTGTCCATCATTTGCTTTGGAGAAGATAATGATGATATATGATGGATAAGGTGGTCCATAATGGAGTCTGCAATAATCTTTTTTGCTCTCACCATGTCCTCCTTATATTTTTCCTTAGCTTCATCTCCTTAAGGTTCTTGAAGCTCTTCTATAATGAACTTATCCAGTTCATGTTCTTCAAGAAGGAGGGTTACTCTATACTTCCGGGCCCTGAAGTTATCAACTCCATCTGGTTTCTCATCGATCTTTATTCCAGTAGCCATCCTGCCTTCTGATGGTCTTGGTTTGCCCGACAACTATCTCTAGACTGAAAACGACTCCCTTTTAGGCTTCTAGATCTGCAATTGGCTTCTATTCAGGCCTTCTTTGATACCATGTTGGAATTTTAAATTTTCTAGTTACATAATTACAATTACTTAATCCAATAAAAACTGTAGTAGGATCATTGAAAGATAAACAATCACAGATACAATAGAACACAAAGATTATCCTGGGAAACCCTTGTCGGGGAGAAAACCCAACAACCAAAATCCTCAATATAGATTCGTTCAACCAGTACAATGATGCGCTATAGCTCTCCAAGAAAGACCAAGACCAAAACACCAAAAGAACCAGTCTCCAAGACTTGTGCGCTAGACCTTCTTATGCGCTCCAAGATGCACAAGAGAAGTGTACGAGTGTGTGTTCAAATAAGAGGAACCTATCCTCTATTTATACACAACAGTGTCTCTTGAAGAGACTTGACTCTTGACCTAACCAACCCATAAAACAGGGCCAACTAGCCACAATGGGGCCTTTTACAATTATAAGTAAAATACTAGTAATATAATAATTTCTGTTGAGCGGACTTGTACAATATAATTATAATAACCTTTTAAAGGTTTGACTAAAACAAATATACAAGAATATCTTCTGTATTTACACCAAAAATATTAACATGGATGAACTAGAATTGGAAGATACAAAAGGTTGGGTCTATAGTGCATCACATTGCTTGGAAGAGGTTGCCTTTTGCTCATATATGGAGGAGGAGGACGAGGAATGTTTGTTATGATTGGAAGATTTATCTTGAGCCTGAGCATGATATCGTTGCAAAGGTCTCATGGTCAAAGGTCGAGTGTCCCCTCGTGCGTTGAGGTGGTTCTGCTCTCTACCTATCTCTTGGTGCCTTCATTTGTAAGCACAGAGAAGGACATTATTGTCCTGGTAGTGTATGAGTGAAGAAGATACATGTCCAAGAGGTTCCCTCATGTATAAGGCCATGCATTGTTGGTCTGGATATTTGAAGATGTAGAGGGAGTTTTGGCACTCCCTAAAAATGCAATGATATTAGATTTGAATCTTGTAAGAGATGGGGCACCAAAAATGAAATGTTACTCCATCTTAATCTTTTGTAAATGACAGAGTAGGAAAACCTTGTTTGCTTGTGGGATATGGGGATTGGCTTCTACTTGAAGTTGGTGTGAGCCAACCCAGAACTATTCAAGAGGGATCCTAAGTGCATGCATTGAGTGGTGGAGTGTGTATGTTGATTTGACAATAAGGTCGTCCCTTAGCACCTTGAAATGATTTGCATAGAAGGCCATCTTTTGTTTACCGTTTAAGTCCATAGGGTGGATTTTCACTTGTGACTTGAATGTACTACTTGTAAATATCTTCTCCAATAATTCTCATCAACTCCTGTTTGTTTGGTAGTAATTTTCTAAGAGTATCGAGAGAGTATTTGAATGGGGGAAGTCTATCATCAAGATTCCCATAGACTATAATAGGTGCATAACCTTGACAAACTAGTATTAAGCCTGTCGAGAGGAACAAGTTGAAACAATGAGCTTCGAGAAATAGTATGCAAAGTAAGGGTACCAATCTCTACTGGTGATTGAATCAACAAAGCTTCAAACCCGATGAAGTAGTGAACCTAGTCTAGAAATGGACTTGACACAAAATGGGCGAGCTGTGAACTTTGCTTGAACAATGTGTTGGGGAACACTCCTCTTGCATCTAAAGTTGTGTTGAAGCGTGAGAACTTGAACCCTCTCCTTCTCGACCCCCTAATCCTCCTCTAACAAACTAGGTCCCAAGACCTCAAAGTTGTACAAAACTGTGGGCTTGAGAAAGCTGTCTAGAAGGTCCATCTTGGACAGAATGTCCTGAAAATGGTGTTGAAGACATCATTTCTCAAGAAGCACTAGGGAACCATAGCCCTTGTTGGTTCAAGGTTGGAGAGCATGTCTCAATCCAAACTAAGGCCTTGAAAACAAAACACTTGGGTAGGTGTAAGTTGTGGTGATTTCTATCTCCTCACCTTGGAAGTGGAAATGGGAATATGATAGGACATTATTCGGACTGTTGAAGATTATAACCTTAGTTTTCTGAAGGTTGTCTGTCAACTATTGAAGGTCACAGAATTTGGATAAGGCATCCAACTGTGTCTGAAGACCCTTCGAGGTGAATGACAAGAGGACCACATCATCAACGAAGAGGAGGATGGAGATCAAGACATGGTGAAGAAGGCAACCATCCATGGGTTGGATATGCTTTTGTAGAAAGTATTCTAGCTCATCAATATGTATCTTGAATAGCGTGGGTGAGAGGACACCCTTGCTTCACCCCAATGGTGCTCTTGATAAACTCTATTAGTCCATGTGTTGTGCAGAGGCGGCCAAGAAAAGACTCATAGAGATGTAGGATAACAATGAATAGAGTCTTCAAAATTCCATTGTCTCTAAGACTCTAGAACAAGGCCTCCTTTGGGATGAAGTCAAATAACTTTCGAAAGTCAACAAAGCTGTAGAAGGCCTTTGAAGAGTAGTGTCTCACCTCTTCTATGATGGTTTGGGGGGTGAGGGTATGGTTGGTTGTTTGGTTTTGAGATCGAATTCCTACTTTATTCTTGGCTCGAAGAAGTCTCTCATCATGTGTCTCTAATAATATCTGATGGAGGGTAATAACATATAGCTTGGAGAATGTGTGACCCACCATGATTGTCTGATAGTTTTTTGTATTGGCATTGGACCTAGATTTGTGGAAAGGGTGGATTGTATGGTAGGGCCATGCTGTTTGGAACCTTGATAAAACAACATGGTTAAAAAGATCAACAATATAGTGAATTAATACCATGTTTGAAAAACTCTACCTAAAAACCTTCCTCTTTTGTTGCTCTATTGGTGTTCATCTCCCAAATCACCTTTAGATATACAAGTCCTAGAAAATGTGGCAAAAGATGGGGGGAGGTGAAAAGGACCTGGGATTGCCTGGGAACGTCATAAAGGGTAGGCAATAATATGGGTGAACATGGATGGGGGATCAAGATCGGAAGGTAAACTAAAGTGTTGAGGAAAGAGGTTGCACCAAAAGGTTTTGGGAGAGTGGTTAAGGGCAACATGTGATTCTTGTCTCCTTTGAAAGATGAGATCTTTTTTGTGGTAGAGGAAATAATGGTGGGATTTTTGGAATTTTTGGTAAGATGTGTGGTCATAGAATAAGATGCGATGAAGCTATTTGTGCCAAGTTTTGTACTCATCATTGTATCATTGATTCGTAGGGCCATATCTGAGTTTCAGGGAGTGGGTGGGGGCACTGGTAATATGGAGATAGTGGTTAAGGGTTGCCTCCCAAATAACTAATGATAGGAGGGCTTATTTAGAGGAGGCCGACACGAGTGATGAGAAGTGGGAAAAGGGGGGAAGTATTTGGCGGAGGTAGGTAGATTACATGTTGAAATCTCCATCATAGAATGAAATGGTGGTTTGATGGGGATTCAAAGGGGTGGGGTGGGATGGGAAGATTGGAAAAGAGGGAAAAGGAGAGAAAGGCATGGTTTGCTATAGGAATTTAAGAGATCGAGAATTCGTGGATATATGGAAATAGGCCTTGGTTGGCTAGGATATATAGCCAACCGTTGTGAGGAAAACATTTAAATATGTTGGACTCTGGGAAATAGGGTAGGCCATTAATGTTCAACAACTCATGAGACTCACCCAAGTGAAGGAGGTGCCCATTGTAACCTAAAAGGGGTCACAAGTGCAGCACATCATTTGATGCCCTCTAAAGATCCATTTAGATAGGATCTATCTCATGAAGACAGTAACCATCCTCAGATATGTTGTGGAGTGGAAATTGTAGGTCTTTTTTACGTGCATTGAATTCTCTTAAAAGGATGACATCACCATGTGTCGCGTGCTAGACAATGTCAACAAATAAGTCTAGGTAGAGGTCTATGCTTGGATCCATGTGGAGAGCATAATTTGATGAAGTAGGAGGGAAGTAACAAACAATCAGTGTTATTGGAACTAGATTGGATTTTCCAAAACTGACCGGTCCAACTGGATCCTGGTGTCCATCTGTCCACATGGTAGTCTCAATCTAGAGATGGCTGGTTCCATACGGAACCAACCAATTCCATCATGAAACCAACCTTATTTGCCTGAGCTAGTTGGTTCTGTATGGAATAGACTGGTTTTTTACCCTAGTAATTATTAGTAATATTAAATTCTTAAAGTAAAATTATAGAAAAGGAAAGATAAAGGAGAATGTCAACTTTTAAAAGGATTGAAAAAGAAAGATAAAGGAGAATGTCCACTTTTAATTAAATTTTTAACATTAGCTTTAATTGTTCTAGGATGTTTGAGAGTGGTTCCAACCTCATCATATTTCATATGGAGAAAGAAGAATGCCAGATTCCTTTTAGAATTCAGTGGGCTTAACAATTTTTAGGATTTCAAGATTGGTAGGATTGCAACATTTCCATTAGATCCTATCATGTATGAGGGTATGGGATTGGCATTTAATTAAGAACACCAAGCCCTTAATGTACCTTGATGTTGGTGGTGTTGATTGTTGAACTCCTCTATCATGACCTTAGTAAAAATATACCCTTCACTCAAGCAAAATCACTAATTAGGCATGTTAAGCTTTTTCTACCTTATTTTATTCCCTAGATTAGGGAGTTTCATCAAAATTGTAGGGTGTTGATTGGTGTTCTTGAAGGATTGAGGTACAGGCAAGGGCTAGAGCCTAGGGGAGGGGGTGAAGGGTGCTACTGATGATGAGGATTCCAATATAGGCGATGATTTTGATGATATCTAATTATTTGTTTATGCATGATGTTTTTTGGACTCCGGAGGCCATTTTGAGCCTCTTTGTTTATGTATTTTGGTTCATATATGGATTGCCCTTGGTGCTATTTTGGTTATATGCATTCTTACATGCTAGTTGCAATATACATGAGTAAACTTTGCATATTTGTGTCTAATGGTTTGGATTCACATGGATGTACATGCATATTTATTTATTTATCAAAAATTGAATATTTTCTGTATTTTTTTGTCATTTTTTTTTTCCAGTTTATTTTGGTTCCGGTCCAGTTCTAAGCAGTTTCTTGTTCCTAGGGTCCATTGGTTCAGTGCATGGTCCAGTTTTGATAACATTGCCAACAACAATGAAGATGTCCCAAGGAAGGGGATACATGCCACTGACTTGGACCCACTTGAAATGAGCAACATTGTTGAAGGAAACCATGGTGGCTTTGCCCTAGAGAGAATCTCAAATATAACAATCAACGCTTTTGGAGCCCCTAATACCGCTAGAACTTAGGGTCTCGTGTATGCAAATTAAAAAATAATGTTAGCTTAGGTTTGGTATAATTTGGACATGACTTGTGTGAGTCTTGGTCACAAAGAGAATATTAGAGGGTTTGAGTGCATTGTAAAATGAGCCTAATGAGGATCAAATTGCCCCATTGCAATGGCAACACCCAACAAAGATCCCCGATGTCCAACTCATGTCTCGATGGGGGTGTCATTTAGTTGGTCTAGGTTGGGTCCACCTTAGGGTGGGGGGGAGGGATCTTGAATCATTAGAGTGGATGTGTGAAAGAGGATTGTTGGACACTCCATCCAAAGTGCTAGAAGTCTACTGAGATAAAGAGGGAGAAATAAATAACAATACTTGATTCTATAATGGAAGGCATTTCCTTGATGTCAGTTATCTAATGGTCAAGCCGATTGTTCAAAGTATGACAATTTTCTCCCTTAAGATGCACATAAAGGAGGATCTCGTGACTGCAGTTTTGACACGAGGAGATAACAAGACCTCATCTCATATATGAAATGGAAGAAGGTCAACTCACCTACAATTGCATATCTTGAACCATATTCCTTAGGTAGCCTTACGAAGAACAAGGACCTACTCTTCCAATGCAAATGCTAATTCAACTTCACCATCTCTACATAAATGAAGTAGATTTTGACGTTGTTTCATTAGATGTGTGTGGAGTGATATTCAACAATCCATTCCTATGGAATCATAATGCAATCTAATGATGACATCTAAACCAACACTAACTTGTAAAAGAGGGCCAAGTTTACTTAGTGATAATGTAGAATGATGCAACCCCCATAATGCTAGATTCTATTGTTGAAGCCCGAAGACTAATCAAAGCCTTAGAACAACTCACTTTGTTAGTTCTACAACGAAAGAAAGAGGAACGAATGGCACTCTATATTCAACTTCAAGACCCAGAGCACTTATTCACACAAATTGAATGTGACCAGAGAAATTAAAAATCGTGGAAGTAGTTGGATTAGTTGATTGAATGCTCTTTTGAGTTTTTCGAGGAATGTCATGGGATGCCTAGAAGCCGCTTAAATGAGCATTCTGATGACATGCAACGTGGAATTGTTCTAATGAATGAGGATTGTGTAGGGATTTATTGTTTAAGAACGAGGAGATCAAGAAGTAGATTTAGGGATTGTTTGGTAACAGTCACATCCAATCAAATATGTTTCTTAGTGGTGCCACCATTGTTTTAGTTCCACGGAAAGACGACACATGGAAAATGTGCATGGACTATCAACTTCATAATAGGATTACCATTATGAACCAATATGCATTGTCATGTGTTGACATCTTGTAATATTAGCTTCAAGGAGATAATTTTTTTAGTAAGATCGACCTTAACTTTGGTTACCACTAAATACATTAATTCAAAGGATACATTGAATATAATCTTTAAATTAGGACAAGGGTCATTTGAATGTTCAATGGATGGTGATGTCATTCATTCATACTAATGCCCCTATGATGTTCATGAGAATAATGAATGAAGTAGCTTGGCTCATGAGTCATTTGTGATAGTGTATCCATAGAACATTCTTGTCTAAAGTAAGACTTGGAAGGAACATGTGCACCATTTGGAACAAGTATTTGTAGCGTTCTGAAAGAGAAGTTGTTGATTAACTTGAATAAGTGTACATTCGTGGTCTAAAGTAAGACTTGGAAGGAACATGTGCACCATTTGGAACGGGTATTTGTAGCGTTCTAAAAAGAGAAGTTGTTGATTTACTTGAAGAAGTGTACATTTGTTGTCAAAAGTAAGACTTGGAAGGAACATTAGCACCATTTGAAACGAGTATTTGCAACGTTCTAAAAAGAGAAGTTGTTGATGAACTGGAAGAAGTGTACGTGTGAGTAATAAAATCTTGTTTATCTTGTATTCCTCATGAATCAAGATGCACTAAGCATTGATTAGACAAAAAATTCAACCATTGTCAACTGGCATTGCCAAAGAACATGTATGTCCTACGAAGTTTCATGGAAATGGCTAACTATCTCCCAAATTTTATCACACACTTTTCCCATGTCATGCACCCTTTTAATGCAGTGAACTCAAATCAAGTATGTTTCACTAGGGAAGTTGTGCAACAAGAAGTGTTAGAAGAGATCAAGCATCAAATAGTGACTCAATGACTGCTCCTACTCTTGCCTTGCCTAAAGATTCAACAAGCCTTTAAGATCAAGTTGGATGCCTCTAGACATGCAATGGGGGCAATTTTGATGTAGCATCAAAGGCCTATTGCATACCATTTTGAGAAATTTTTAGTGGTTGTTTTTACTTACTTAGTGTCTGATTGATAGAAGTATGTGTCGGTTCAAGCTAGGAAGTGCGACAGACATTATTTGCTCGGCAAAGAGACAATCATTCACAACGACCATAAACCTCCCAGTTTCTCTAGACGCTCAACAATATTGAGAATTCCCTCCACATTAAGTGGATAAATTAGTTGCACCATTTAACATTGTTATCAAGTACATGAAGTCATAAATAAGATAACAAATTTTCTATTGTGTCAATCAACAAATAGATTGCCAATGTTTATGGAGTTTTAAGACTTTGTGTTCAATGCTTTCAAAGAAGCTTATGGGTAGTGCCTGTTATCCCCGATATCTAGGGATAACTAGGAGATCATGTCTCGAGGCCCACAGGTCCTAGACATGAAGTACCGAGAGCAGGATTGACCTGAGCATGGCCCAGGAGGGCCCA
>JZKD02S1636738.1:112917-145913 GCA_000966675.3 Picea glauca
TCTCCAACGTTGAGCTTGTTGTGCCAAAACAACTTTTCAAAACTCTTAAATTTGAAACCCTAACTAACCCTAACGTCTACTAACCCTAGATTAATGATGACGTCATGCCTTGTTTTAGTTCTTGGTTGATGGAAAACGTTGTGGCTTAGTCATCCAAAGATAGACATTGATGTATTGATAGTTCTCATTGGCCAAATAACAAAACGTTGACTCCTTTGTCTATTGAACTAACCCTAGAAGAAAGTTGACGTCACCTCTAGTAAGCTTGACGCAACTCATTTTAACCTCTGCATACGGATACAATCTTTGTCCGATAAGAATATGTATTCTCTGTCCTTTTCATCCTCCGCGAAATCTGTCTCTACGTCATCCATTGCTTCTGAACCTGCACCCATCTGCACTGAAATTTAACTCTATCATAAGTGGGACAGCGGACCCTCCACATGGAAACCACTATCTGATAGCTTCCGGTCGCATGCTCCTAGAACATTCAATTGAGGCGAACGCTAGAGTACAGCTGCATGCGAGATCAAATGCCTCCCTGACGCAACCCCTCGCATCCAGAACCATAATCCTAGACCGCCTAACGTTTCGGTGCCACCTTTGGAAAGGGGCTAATCGAAGGCCCTTGGCTCTGAACCAGCTAGGGTTTTCCGAAATGAAGTACTAGTTATGAGCATTACACATATGCTTTATTAGTGGTACAATTTTATTTCATTAATTACAATTTCTAGTGAAGTTTGTTGCCCAATTTTATTGTGCCTATGTATGATAATACATGTTTTCTATTTGAGTAAGCTTCATTATCTGTTGAGCCATAAATTATTATTATGATTTTTGAATGCGTTTCCTTCAAACAAAATAGAAGCATTACAAATATCTTGAAAAGGTCAGTCACTGCAAGTGACCTGCTTGCGGAGGTGAAACCAGTGTTTTTAGAACCGGCCTGAGCAGATATCAACTTGCCAAACTCGCCGAGCGGATAGCTGGGCTATTCAAACCGGCCTTAAAATAGGTTCGGTGACCAGTTTGGTACTGAACCGGCTGAGTCGAAGAACAACTCGGCCAGTTCGGTACCAAACCGGTCAAACTGGCCGAGTCCTTGCCTACTTGGCTGGTTTGTTTCAGGATCAACTTGGGACTGACACTGCTCTGAACTTGTTACATTTTAACACAGAAGTAGATGTTTAAGATTAGGGGTTAAGTCGATAACCCTCCTTAATGAAGGCAACAATGACTGGTGATTGGAAATTGAGAACATACACAAGGAAAGTGTTCGAGAGCTGATCTGCAGATGAAACAAAAAGAAAATGTTGAAGTGACTCTATTTCAGACCCAGGAATTGGATGAGATAGAGAGCAGTTTTAACTTTTTAGTTAGTTTATGGAAGTAGAAAGATTAGCAGAGATGGGGTACTTTCAGTGGTGTGTGCAGACTAAGTTCAAAGAGAAGCAACATATGAGAAACAGTGAACAATCTATTTGGGAGAAACAACATATGAAAGGTTAAACTTCTAACTGACCTCATGAAATGAATAACAGAAGGAATCCACATGCAAAACACAACACACAGAAATACAGAAATACTAGTCTTCAACAGAGATCGATATTTTTCTGTTCCGAGTGTAGCTGTAGGTCAAAGTCTCAGACACATGATTCGACTTCAAACAAAAATACACCCACAGAATTTTAGGAACTTTATTTTTATAAGTTTGAAAGAGTTCAAGTTCTATTCATGAGCATTCTGCCTAGTAGTGCAGAGGTGTTGATATTAAATGCTCAGACTAGGACTTTAAGTTTTAACAGAGGAAGTGTTGTGATTTATTGGGTAGAAAAAGTGCAGTGGTTGAAATATTGGGCTTGGTACCAACTCAATAATCGATATTGTCTAGGCTGGAATTGGCCATTCCAGCATAAGGCAAAGTGGTATATACAAATTTTGGTGTGAAACCAGATAGTGTAAGAATATACCCCAGAAGATTCAGAAAAATAAAGAGAGATGATGCTTAGAGTATAATAACCCATAAGCAGGTGTTGAGTCTGACATTGTACTTCCAGAAATGAGAACAATAATAGACATACAATCTGACAGGAAATCTAGAGCGTTCTTAGATAGCTAACTTATGGAATCCTGATGGATGTCTTTGGATAGACGAGTGTTCTGTATGGTGATTGCTTAATGATAGAGAGCAGAGTTCTACCTTCAGCATGAGGGTGATGGTAATCCGATGGAGTACCCAAGTTGGGTATTGGAGGAACAGTTGATATTTTATTGAAGACATGACATGTAACTAGGTTACCACCCTAGCGAACCAGAGAGCATGAGTTTGATGATTGATCATGTTGATCAATGATATGTAGTAGACCAGTAGCTTGTAGTTGTAGCATGTTTAATGGACTCTAGAAGCCATTTAGAGCCTCACTGATTATTTATTTTGATGCTGATATGTATTGCACATGGTGCCATTTTGATATATACACCCTTACATGGTATATAGATGAACAGACTTTTCATATTTTGTCTCTAATGGTTTGGAATCATGGTTTGGAAGCTTTAAAATAATTTTTTCATTAAAATTTAATTATTTAATGTATTTTTTTAGTGAACCGAGTCACTTAAATCAGATTGGTCCGTGTTAATCTGAGTCCGAGTTGACAGGTGACTGAGTTGATGTCCAAGTTTAAAAACTATGGGTGAAACAAGCTTGGATCATCAGACCATTAACACATGCACATTCATTTCTCTAAGTAGTTGTGACAAGGGGTATTATTTTGTCACAGTTGTCTATGACTTGCACCTAATCCCAACCGCTTATTTGTATCTTAGGGGAAGTTGAACCTTGGTGGGTGGCTAGACATGCCACCATCCTCATCGCTGAACCACGACCTTATTGATATTGAGCCATAAATTATTAAATGACCGAGTATGTAAGTTGAGCTTGTTGCACCTTGTCATTGTGGTTGCGCTAATTCTGCTAGTGCACTCCCCTTTCATTTGGATCAATGGTTATTATAGTTGTCAGCAATCCGATGGGAAGAAAGCACATGCAAGTAATGAAAACAGAAACAATTGGTGCTCTTATGTTTCCTTTCCCTGTCCACATATGTGAGTTGGAAATGCTTCTTGTCACATTGGGGGTGGTTCTTATTATTTCTTTCCATCCTAGTCGTCATATTGGCCTTTCCTCACTTTAACATTTTGTTTCTTTTATATAAATAGTTTCTTACATCCATTATGTGTTTAGGCACATAAGGTGCTTTATGTGTAGTTTGTGTCTCCACTTTACATTCCCTTGGAATTTATAATTGAAACCACTTCAACTTTAAAAGTTAGTCACATTGACATTGGTGACTATATATTGTACTTCATTCTTGTTTCTTGTATCTTCGAAGGATGATATTCTTCTAGTATTTCCAGCTAGGCACTAATTTTTATCTTTTAGCTAACCATAAGGCACCTATATCTTTCTTTTAGTTAATTATATTTCCTTTCTAGCAAAGAAGTTCCACCTTCTAAGAGTAGAACTATACTTTTTTTGTAATGCTTATGATCCCATTTATACTCTAGGAAGAATATTTCCCTCAACAATTTTTTGTGGTGGAGTCTTATGTGGCTTCATTTGTCCTAATTTTATGGTAATATTTTTTGCCATGTTGGTTTTGCTAAAAAAGTTTGTGATGCATTATGAGTATGCACCAACATCAATTAAAAGATTGAAATTTTGATGCAACTTTGTAATTCATAAAGTTGTGGGTTTGTGTGTTCCCACCATCTTTCTTGCAACTTTGTAATATTTAGAAGATATGTGTGAGAGAGAGAGAACTAGGGCTCCAATATTAATAGAAGTCTAAATTTACATCTCTGACTTGAAAATTGTAATTCTTGACCCACCATCTTTCATGCAACTTTGATATTTTGTAGTCGTGTGTGTGTGAGAATTGTTACCCCCCTCATGCCTAGGGGTAACTAGAGGAGATCATGTCTCATGGCCCACAACGTAGATAGTGATCCTGACCATGATGATGATCAACATGTCCACAAATAGCAGCTCAACAAGCCCTCATCAGATTGTCTCTTATACTTCAGATCAACCAAGCTCATCACATCAAGTCAACTCAGTGTATGCTAGTCCTTTCATGCGAAGTGTTGTGCCTAATATACTAGGCATGTGGATGAGGATCATTGGTTGAAGTTGGATAATGGATCACTAGCTCAAGAAATTATGTTGGTTGCCTTGTTTCACCTTGGTGGTTAGCACCTGTGGCCTAGTCCTGTGTTGTCATCGCCCAGGGAAAAGGGGTACTACTGAGGGGCCCTCACAAGGGTAATGTTTCGTTCCCCACCATACTTAACACTTTCCATCTTGGAGCCTGTTGCATTGTATTGAACTTCGGTAATGGGTCATGGTTCATTCTCTCATGAGAAGAGGGGTTGAAGGCCCATATGTTGATTGCAGCTACTGCTAAAAGAATAAAAGAATGATGCTAAAGAAAAAAAGGAATGATAGCAAAGGACTCTCAAAAGCCAGTCCAAACTTGTGCTCTACCCTTTCCACGTTTGCCCCAGTCGCAAGCAGTGATGCTATAGCTTGAAACCTTATAACAGGGGACTTGCAAATATGATAAGAGGACAAATAAAGGGGTAGATAAAGGGGTTTGGAAAAGCGTAGCACTTAGAAAGTGGTAACTCAAGAGCAAGCACACCCTCCACCATAAGCTATGAAGTAAGCCCAACACGTACCACTATCACACTTACTCTTGAAGGGTTCTTTTCTTTCACTATTTCCCTCAGGACATATCCCTCTACTTGGGTCTTTTCTTTCACTATTTTGGTTGGCACACCTAATAGGGTTAGATGAAGGTCCTCTCATATTCAAACTTGACAACTTACATAAAGTCCCGAGTTGGGGTGATTTAATAAGGGGATACTGAAATGAATTGTTCATGTGGCTTATATCTTAATTAACAATTTACTTTGCATGATTTAAGGATTGGTATATCTTATGAACATTGGATTTACTTGATTTCATATTCTGTTTTGATCTGGATGCCTCTGACATGGTTCTTTGAAGGACGCCCCAAGCTTTCAACCATGACATTGTGCCTCTATTGCAGGATATGGCACGTGTGATGTAGAGCAGTCAGTCACCTAGTGACTTGACACATTCAAACAGTGGCTCTCACATCTTCAAGACCTTGGACGATGGATAGATGGGCTTGTTTTTGACAGATTTGGTCATGGTGGCACATAGATGGGCAAAAATCCCACACCCCAGGCTCTACACTCAGAGGCTATCTTGCACTAGATGGAGGATGTTGCACAGGGAGATGACTAGACACATAGATGATATACAACCTTCTCCTCTTTGGACGCCACCACTTGCACCTTGGATGTTCGGCATTTAGATGATGACATCATGCTAGGGTTTGACAGAGATGATCGGGTTTGCTGCCACTTGGATGCAAGTGATGACTTTGAGATGTGGCGTAACATTCTTCCACCACACTTGTACCTCAAATGATGACACATGGCCCTGGAGAGGCCCTCCTAGCCCATTGGAGGCATGACGCCACCACACGTGTGTCCATTTATGTATTATTTTTTATATTTTGACATTTGTAAAGGAAAATCTGAGGGGTCAACCCCACTAAGGGACATGTCTTTTCACTTTTTGTGACCTTTGGAGTGCTAGGGTTTCCTTATAAATAAGGATAGTGCTCCTCTCATTTGGATCATCACTTCCTCTCACTTTTGTGGGAGTGGAACTTTAGAAAAGTTTGCTCTACTTCTTTTTTATCTCTTCGATCTCATGCGCTACTCTTGGAGGAGGATCTTTGTGGATGCTTTTGCTTTTCTTGGATGATGTATTGCTGCAACTAGGGTTTTTCTAGCCTAGTGACTTTGATAATTAAGTAATTGCTGCAATTCTATGTCATTGTTAATGTTTGAGGTGATAATTACTATCTTGTTGCATGTTACTTTGTCTTGGTGAAACCCTAGGGAGGAGACATAAGTCATTCTCTCCTTCATATGCTTTGTTTGTCCAATTTTTGTGAAAGCATTCTTTTGCTAGGGTTAAGAACCTAAGGCCCAAGAGGCTTTGCACCTTAGGGTTTTAATCCTAGTTTTTTATCCTTGACCTAGGTTATCTAGAAGAGAGGAAATGACACCTAGGGCCCAAGAGGCTTTGCACCCTAGGGATCATTTCCTTGAAGGTTTAGTTCTAAGGCCCAAGAGGCTTTGCACCTTAGGGTTTAAACCTCATTCTTCTTTATTATCTAGTTCAATCTTCAAGGTGTTGCATGCTTGACTCCATAAGCCCTAAAAAACGACACTAGTCTAAAGATTTTCTCACGGTGAAAATTTCATTTAGAATTAGCATTCTCTATCTCAAAATGATCTTACTAACTTTTCTAACCCTAACTTTAGCACACTAATGATATTCATTGCTGCTGTTACAAAAGTTTGTTACAGCCACTGATTTTACTTTAATTTGCTGCATACATACTTGGAAAAGTGGCTTAAGATACTTAGAAATCACATCTAGCAATCGGATATTATTGTACATGTTGAAGGCTTGTTTTATATGCTAAATTTCTACATTTCTAATTACTTTTCCTTGTTGCTGTTACAAAACATCAGTTGCTGTTACAAAACATCAGTTGCTGTTGTACATTGATTTACAACTATAATTTTGCAACAACCATTGCATTTATTGATTATCTAGTGTCTAAGAGGTCATTATTGATGTATATAACTTGGTGATTGTCTATTTTATGTTTTGGATTTGTTTATTGTCTTGTACATGTGAACCAATTACCTTGTTACCTTTCCTCCCTCTCTTAGACGTAGACCTAACCTTCATGTGACCAAGATAGGGGGCTGTAGGTTCGACTAATCTTGCTATTTGATCCCTTGAGGTCATCAGGGAAGCCTCCCTTGTGTTGAACTCTACTCCATCACTAAAACGAGGGAAATCTCTACTTAGGTGACAGTGGTAGAAACTTCCAATTGTTACACAAGGTTGGGATCTTGTGGAGGGCTTTGCACAAGTACAAATCCAGTCTCCAGTATTAAATATAATTCTAAAATTACATCTCCGAGTTGAAAATTGTGTTTCTCGACTAAACTTCCCTAATTGGACAACATTTTTAATGTTTTCATACAATTCTGGAATATTAGGGGTCTATATTTTCATATATATCCTCTTTGGATATATATTGTTTTATGATGGATAATGTGTACAAAATCAAATCCATGTTGCACCAAAAGGATGGTACACTTGATTGTTGAAATAAATTAGAAAAAAGTGATAAATTATATTAAGGTCCACTTAAACCAATTTGCCTCATCGGACATGTGCTAGGTCCCTTTTTATGACAAAGGGAAACCAACTATATAATACAAGAGGTTCAAAATGATATAATCCTAGATGATGTCAAAAGAAAGTCTTATGCGATTCTATGCTTTTTGGGCTTTGTCATCAACTTAGTCAATTCCCAAACCTAATAAGATTAAATTTCAGGGAAAATTTTAGGGGCTAAATTTTTCTCATGGGCTAATTTCCCAAAAAAAGATTCGCCAATTTCCATTTTTTCTAAAAACGATTTGCCCAAATTTTATAGGATAAAATTATTTAATCTTAAAAATTGCCCAAATTAATAGTTGCATAACAACCAAGTATAAATGGCAGTGAAATTTCAGAATAAATCTTAATTAAAAATGATTATGCTTATGCCAAATGATATGCTTAAACAATGGCATTTTTATCAGGGTTTGAGTACTTAAATGAAGGATACTTGAACATACATATATGTGTGTGCGTGTTTGTCTAATTGCTATATTTACCACTACTGGAATGAATTACATTTGATGGGCTTGCTTGAGGAGTTAAAGCAGATACGATAATATTGGTTTTCCTTTGTTGTCTATTGTGGGGCAAGAAACTAGAAAACAACCTTGTCTGTGATATGGTTTTTAGACCATTAGTATCTCAAATTGTATCAACTTGTGGTGTGCATACATTTAGCTTTCAAATTTTAATTTATTGTAATTGTATTACAGACCACATGATCAAAAGGGGATGTAAGGAATGCTTAGGTTTGTAGCTTTTGATCAAGACAATTTTTTTTAATCTAATTTTATGCTATATGCAGGGAAAATGAGTAGTGACCTTGATTCGAGCGATAACTTGGAACGTTTTGTAGACCTTTCTTTCAAAGAGAGATGATACAAACATGATTTATGCATGGGATGTAAAATCTTGATTTATAGATTCCAGTTGTACTAATCTTTACTAGTTGGAGAATTGATTTTTATAATTTTAATCAACTTCCTTTTGAATGTCATGGTCATGTAGTTTGATTGTAGTTAGTTGATGTTGTGACACATTATATTTGTTGTAGATGTATACTGTTGGTACCATAGTGCCCTCCTTTGACAAAAGGGCGTGGTCTAGTCTTAGATACGAACAAGATGATTGCAACATGTAAAAAGTTTGCTATATGTCTATATTCGAGAAATCCATTATAAGTTATTTATATAATGTTACAATGTTCGTTTCTTTGAATAGATTGTGCTATCAAAACATATTCCATGATTTAGTCTCAATTCTGCGTTAAATGATCCATCCATCAGTTACATTATTCATATATGATGATTATGAGAAATATATTTAAATTAATTAATAAGTTGAATACATCAATTTTGCATTCCATAAGTATGCTTTCGAGAACCATCATCCTCCATCTTTTGCACCTTTTTTTTAAACATAATAATTGATAGCTGTTATAACTCTTATAGACATTATGCTATTGTTGGACTTCGCCTACTTGTTATATAATTATAATCGTCCATTTTACACATGATGCTTGTTTCTTTGTTCACTGATTCATCTTATCTCTAAGTGTAGAGGAGGGAGAAGGAAACCCTGTGTTCTTTCACATGAGATTGATCATTAGCCTACTGAAATCAGCTAAACAAAGAGAAAGACTCGATAAAAAACAAGCAACCTTTCTATGAGCACCAACTTATACAATCTCTTTATGAGCGCAAACATGGGGCTAAAGAAAATGTAAGGAATCCTTAAGAACCTTTATTTGTATCCAAGGCTCACCTTTTGTTTTGACTTCATTCTTAATTAAGAAATTTGAGCACCTAAGAAAGAAGCAACAAAAGAATTCATTGAAACACCCACTTGCACACCCAACTACAAGAAACCGGAAAACAAGAGGAGTTGAATAGTGAGTGAGAAACCAAAGGCAATCTCTTCTTCAAGGTGAGCAACAAGGGAAAAAGGCACTTGTGCTAAGTGTTAGTTTTTTGTTGGTCCAACCTTGTTCTTCATTGTTTTCCTTCATCTCCTTAAAATTAGGGTTTTCTAATTTTTAGCAGCTCCTGTTTTTGAGATTGTCGATGGATTAGTGATTAACCATTGTTTCTCTCATATCTTATTTTTTGGGGGGACTTTCTATTTTTACAATTTCTGTGTTTAGCAGTTCTATATTTGGACACTAATTCATTGCTTGACTAGTGGTTAGTCATTATGAGTTATTTGCATTTAATAATGAGCTGAGTGATTTAATTATGGAGACTATTCTCTCCACAAGTGCGCCTCACTCCTTATACACAAGTGCACCTTATCTAGGGAGGAAAAGTCAGATCTACTCCAGTGTGATTGACATGTGAGATCTACTCCAGTGTGCTTGACATGTGTTAGTAAACTTAGTAAGACATTCTCTCATTTGGGGTGACCTTCCTAGTATAGCCAATTTATTAGTTTAGTAGAGTTAATTGTACCTTTTGTTATCTTCTTTGTTTGCAAGTTGTCTTCTTTTGCCACTTGGTTGTTTGGGATGTGAGCATGGGGCGAGTTAGAGGTTGAGTTGACTTGATGAAACTCACCCATGTGAAGCGCCTACCTTTTGAGGGTATTTCTCTCTTGTTTTGTATTATTGTAGTCATTCCTTCATGATAAATGAGAAGTAATTGATTGCTGTTACATTTTTCGGGCTTGCTGGTTTTGATTTGTAGATTAGTATTTTTCAGATTTACAATGCATGACTTGGTCGATTGATTCAAAATTCAAATATTTTATGTCTTTACTCTTGATCGATACTTCTATGTTGTAAAAGAGGGCACGTCCTCCCATCTCGAAGTGTTGCATGTCCAATGTGTCGAACATTTGGACACTTATGGGACATGTGTCTTGTGCAAGATACATGGGGCACAAGTCTTGTGCAAGACACATGTCACATGTGTCTTCGATACTTGGGATGGAAATATGGTTAAAACAATTCAAAAACATTATGCTGGTGCTCTGATGTGTCAATAAATACATCTCGATTTGTGTTTGATGTAGTTCTATTTTCTTAACGTTTAAATAATTTTCATCTTTATGTGTGTGTGTGTCCCATGGGACACTCGTGTTGGTGTGTCCTTGTTTCGTAGTATCATGTGTCTAAGCTTCTATGGTTTTCATTTATAAAATACTAAGTTTTGATTGGTGTCACGTAATATTTTAAGTTTAAGATTTAGGTTAGATCTTTCTATTCAGATCTACATATTATGAATTGAAATTATAACATGGTATCAGAACTGGTTTATTGAAAATCTTCCATCTAGTGAATGGAGAAGGCATTGTGCTGTGGGAGGGAGTTGATCCTGTAGCAGATTTCAGTGGGTGTGATGCCCAACAAGTTCCAATGACTGAAGAGATCCATCCCTGAGGAAGAACAAGGACCCGTGAGAGGTTGAACTGTTTTTATGCTTGTGAAGGGTAGATTTAACTTGTGAAAGGTTGTTGATTTAGTTTGGTTGGAAAGTTTTTTTTATGTTGTGATACAAGGGACTATGGGAATTGCAAACTACCAAATGTCAGGTCTTAGGGAAGGTCACTGATTAGAGGTGCCCTCTAATTTCACCCCTTGGAAGTGAAGGTTGCAGATGCTCATGTAAAAGATTGATCTCTGAGGCATAATCTAGGGAAATGTATCAACTCTTGATCCTCAACAATTGTTTAATCATGAGAAGAAGGTTGCTAGGTCAAAGATGATTCTTTTGGACTCCATGAATAACCACCTTATTTCTCACATCGTAGGGAAGTCAATGAAGAAGATGTTTGATTCATTGGTAACTCTTTATCTAAGTGTCAATATTTCCAAGAAGATGCTCTTGAAGAACAAGCTCACCCAAACATGCATGAGTTGTTTAGACATTGTGGCGAATCAGCTCATGAAGATCATCAAGCTCATAGATTCTCTTTGCTATTAGTATGAAGATCAAAGATGAAGTATCGGTGCTTTATTGCACTGAATGACTTCTCTTATGTTTAGGAAGCCTTTGCTTAGGGTATTTGTGCTTGGGAAAACTTGCCAGCTTATGAGAAGCTTTGGGACATCTTTGTCCTAGAAAAACAAGGTGGGAAACAATAACAACCCAAAGTGAAGAGGTCCAAGACCTTACTTTCATTGATAAGGTGAGAAAAGGTTGAAGGAAAAGAGGACCTACAGAGGGTAAGGAGGAGACATCTTCTTCCAAATCTGGTGCGAAGGACCAAAGTCATCTAACATGCTACAAATGTGATAAGAAAGGGCACTATGCTAATCAATGTTCAAAGAAAAGGAATGGCAAGGGTATGCAGCCTCAAAAGTAGTTTTTATGGAGGACAACTACTTTAGTTGGAGTGGATGAGTTGGCATCTAAGATTGAAATTGTATTTTCTATGGTTTCATGCCTTTATACTAATACCATTTTTGGTGTTGGTATGTGGATAGTGTGTCTCGACATATGTCATTTACAAGAATTTATTTAGCAAGCTTAAAGAAAAATAATTGGGCATACAAGTGGAGTTGGGTGATGATGCTACCTATCTAGTCACATTGAAATCAACAATATATCCTTCAAGATGCCTCCAGTTGATGTTCTTGAATTGCATAGTGCTCTCTTTGTGCCTAGTTGAATGGAGAATTTCATGTTTGTCTCATATATAACAAATTTGAAATGTAAAGCTGAGTTGATGATCAACAATGCATCGTAAGAGATTTCAACGAAGAAATACCTTGATATTTGCCTAAAGAAGTGCATGAAGGAGGCCTTTAGAGGTTTATGGTGTTAATTTATCTCAACCCTACACCCGACTAATAATCATGAATAAAATCACTTTATTAATTAAAAATACAACTAGGTTATTAACCAAACATTAGCGAAAGAATACAAACATAAACCATACACATTATACAAGATATCTGGGTAAACACCCCTGGAAAAACCTTGAAGGGAAAACTAGATCTGAGTTGATTTTATTAATTAAAATCTTGGGCTCTCGTCCTGGGATAATGGCCCATCAGAGGAATACAACGCAACAAATAGCCTAGTCCACCTCGCTGCTATCTCCCTTACTGCCCCTTTGCTTCTATCCTCAGCGTTGCCCACTCACACTTGGATGAAATGTTTTTCAACCAATCAATGAGTTCTCCTCACTTTGTGTGTTACACAAGCACATGATCAACGACTCCTTCTTTGTTCCAATGTATTCTCTGTGTGTCTCATCCTCTCACTTAGGCTTCCTTTTATAACTTTAAGTTAATCCTAAATCCAAAACCTTAGATCTCTAAAGTGATCAAGGGTTGAGATTACATCTCACCTCACTTTAGATGTAATGGCTAGGATTTAATCAACTCACTTAAGTTACTAATGCCAAATACTTGGGCATTAAATTCACATTAATCTTTTAGGTCATTCACTTTAATTATTAATTCATAAAGTGAACTTCTTAAGGTTTTGAGAGGCATTACAGACGACTTCCACATTCTAGACACCGAGTCTATGTGGAAGTACCCGTTCAATGCTAAATACATCAACACTCCCTCTTAGCGAGGAAGGTACTTCTACCACCTGGAGGTGGCTTTGTCTTTGTTGTCAGATCTGCTACCATGGTTGCTCTCCAATACACGTGATTGGTTGCTCTCCAATACACGTGATTGGTTGCTCCCTCTGAAGCAAAAGCTATCCTTGCCATCTCACTTGGACCCATCTTCAGAGACTTCTCTTTGATCATGCTCCTAGAAGCCTCTTGCTCTTGAGCATCCTGCATGGTCATCTCGTACCATGACTCCTTGATATACTTGGAAGATTGCTCCTTCCCACCTGAACCTGAAGGCTAACTCCCTTTGAGCTGCTCAACCTTTGGAGCTAGCTGCTCCTTGTTCTCTACCACTCTGCTGCTTTCTATTGCTTGCATAACAACTCAACACAATTTTTGGGCTGCCTGAAGTTGCCTAAGGCTGCTTGCAACCTTCTACTATCGCTTGGATGCTTCTCTGGGCTACTCAAGTCTTTCTTGGGTGTTGCCTGACTATTTTTGCCAGCTGCTTGGGGCTACTGCCCAAGGCTACCTGGGGTTGCCTGGATTTCTTACCCGTCGCCCAAGTCTGCCCAGAACTCTGCCTGCTGCCCAGGGTGCCTGTCCATTGCCTGTTTCCCACTGCCCTCTATGGTGTATGATAGGCTCGACGCCCTAGTCGACAACTATTCTGGCTAGCTGGTTGGCACACCTTGCCATCATGTCCTCTATGCTTACGTCGATGCTCAACTCCCTTTTCCATTGGTTGGTTGGCTGTTGTAGCTAATCGACTCCCAACTGTCAATTGGTACCTTCGTCTGTTTCTCTGTGCACAAGCATGCGACTCCACCCACCCAACTGCTATGGCGACTAATTCTCTCAATTCTCCATGTACCAACAACTCTTTGCTTCTTACCTTTATCACTGTTACCTCAATCGTCACACTCTTCAACTCCATGCTGTTGCACCAGCCCCATGCGATCTCTCTCACATAGCGATCTCTCTTGCTTGGCGGTTGCTTCATCCTGGCTAGATGGTGACTGCTATGACGACTACTCCGATGGCTGGTTGGCGGTTGCTCTGCTACCCTGTGCAACAAACTCTGCCATGCTTAGCTCATGTCCCTTCCACTCAGCCTGCAACTCCATGCCCTCAACCAATTTTGTTGTCTCCTCTCCCTTCANATGGTTCTTTGAAGGACGCCCCAAGCTTTCAACCATGACATTGTGCCTCTATTGCAGGATATGGCACGTGTGATGTAGAGCAGTCAGTCACCTAGTGACTTGACACATTCAAACAGTGGCTCTCACATCTTCAAGACCTTGGACGATGGATAGATGGGCTTGTTTTTGACAGATTTGGTCATGGTGGCACATAGATGGGCAAAAATCCCACACCCCAGGCTCTACACTCAGAGGCTATCTTGCACTAGATGGAGGATGTTGCACAGGGAGATGACTAGACACATAGATGATATACAACCTTCTCCTCTTTGGACGCCACCACTTGCACCTTGGATGTTCGGCATTTAGATGATGACATCATGCTAGGGTTTGACAGAGATGATCGGGTTTGCTGCCACTTGGATGCAAGTGATGACTTTGAGATGTGGCGTAACATTCTTCCACCACACTTGTACCTCAAATGATGACACATGGCCCTGGAGAGGCCCTCCTAGCCCATTGGAGGCATGACGCCACCACACGTGTGTCCATTTATGTATTATTTTTTATATTTTGACATTTGTAAAGGAAAATCTGAGGGGTCAACCCCACTAAGGGACATGTCTTTTCACTTTTTGTGACCTTTGGAGTGCTAGGGTTTCCTTATAAATAAGGATAGTGCTCCTCTCATTTGGATCATCACTTCCTCTCACTTTTGTGGGAGTGGAACTTTAGAAAAGTTTGCTCTACTTCTTTTTTATCTCTTCGATCTCATGCGCTACTCTTGGAGGAGGATCTTTGTGGATGCTTTTGCTTTTCTTGGATGATGTATTGCTGCAACTAGGGTTTTTCTAGCCTAGTGACTTTGATAATTAAGTAATTGCTGCAATTCTATGTCATTGTTAATGTTTGAGGTGATAATTACTATCTTGTTGCATGTTACTTTGTCTTGGTGAAACCCTAGGGAGGAGACATAAGTCATTCTCTCCTTCATATGCTTTGTTTGTCCAATTTTTGTGAAAGCATTCTTTTGCTAGGGTTAAGAACCTAAGGCCCAAGAGGCTTTGCACCTTAGGGTTTTAATCCTAGTTTTTTATCCTTGACCTAGGTTATCTAGAAGAGAGGAAATGACACCTAGGGCCCAAGAGGCTTTGCACCCTAGGGATCATTTCCTTGAAGGTTTAGTTCTAAGGCCCAAGAGGCTTTGCACCTTAGGGTTTAAACCTCATTCTTCTTTATTATCTAGTTCAATCTTCAAGGTGTTGCATGCTTGACTCCATAAGCCCTAAAAAACGACACTAGTCTAAAGATTTTCTCACGGTGAAAATTTCATTTAGAATTAGCATTCTCTATCTCAAAATGATCTTACTAACTTTTCTAACCCTAACTTTAGCACACTAATGATATTCATTGCTGCTGTTACAAAAGTTTGTTACAGCCACTGATTTTACTTTAATTTGCTGCATACATACTTGGAAAAGTGGCTTAAGATACTTAGAAATCACATCTAGCAATCGGATATTATTGTACATGTTGAAGGCTTGTTTTATATGCTAAATTTCTACATTTCTAATTACTTTTCCTTGTTGCTGTTACAAAACATCAGTTGCTGTTACAAAACATCAGTTGCTGTTGTACATTGATTTACAACTATAATTTTGCAACAACCATTGCATTTATTGATTATCTAGTGTCTAAGAGGTCATTATTGATGTATATAACTTGGTGATTGTCTATTTTATGTTTTGGATTTGTTTATTGTCTTGTACATGTGAACCAATTACCTTGTTACCTTTCCTCCCTCTCTTAGACGTAGACCTAACCTTCATGTGACCAAGATAGGGGGCTGTAGGTTCGACTAATCTTGCTATTTGATCCCTTGAGGTCATCAGGGAAGCCTCCCTTGTGTTGAACTCTACTCCATCACTAAAACGAGGGAAATCTCTACTTAGGTGACAGTGGTAGAAACTTCCAATTGTTACACAAGGTTGGGATCTTGTGGAGGGCTTTGCACAAGTACAAATCCAGTCTCCAGTATTAAATATAATTCTAAAATTACATCTCCGAGTTGAAAATTGTGTTTCTCGACTAAACTTCCCTAATTGGACAACATTTTTAATGTTTTCATACAATTCTGGAATATTAGGGGTCTATATTTTCATATATATCCTCTTTGGATATATATTGTTTTATGATGGATAATGTGTACAAAATCAAATCCATGTTGCACCAAAAGGATGGTACACTTGATTGTTGAAATAAATTAGAAAAAAGTGATAAATTATATTAAGGTCCACTTAAACCAATTTGCCTCATCGGACATGTGCTAGGTCCCTTTTTATGACAAAGGGAAACCAACTATATAATACAAGAGGTTCAAAATGATATAATCCTAGATGATGTCAAAAGAAAGTCTTATGCGATTCTATGCTTTTTGGGCTTTGTCATCAACTTAGTCAATTCCCAAACCTAATAAGATTAAATTTCAGGGAAAATTTTAGGGGCTAAATTTTTCTCATGGGCTAATTTCCCAAAAAAAGATTCGCCAATTTCCATTTTTTCTAAAAACGATTTGCCCAAATTTTATAGGATAAAATTATTTAATCTTAAAAATTGCCCAAATTAATAGTTGCATAACAACCAAGTATAAATGGCAGTGAAATTTCAGAATAAATCTTAATTAAAAATGATTATGCTTATGCCAAATGATATGCTTAAACAATGGCATTTTTATCAGGGTTTGAGTACTTAAATGAAGGATACTTGAACATACATATATGTGTGTGCGTGTTTGTCTAATTGCTATATTTACCACTACTGGAATGAATTACATTTGATGGGCTTGCTTGAGGAGTTAAAGCAGATACGATAATATTGGTTTTCCTTTGTTGTCTATTGTGGGGCAAGAAACTAGAAAACAACCTTGTCTGTGATATGGTTTTTAGACCATTAGTATCTCAAATTGTATCAACTTGTGGTGTGCATACATTTAGCTTTCAAATTTTAATTTATTGTAATTGTATTACAGACCACATGATCAAAAGGGGATGTAAGGAATGCTTAGGTTTGTAGCTTTTGATCAAGACAATTTTTTTTAATCTAATTTTATGCTATATGCAGGGAAAATGAGTAGTGACCTTGATTCGAGCGATAACTTGGAACGTTTTGTAGACCTTTCTTTCAAAGAGAGATGATACAAACATGATTTATGCATGGGATGTAAAATCTTGATTTATAGATTCCAGTTGTACTAATCTTTACTAGTTGGAGAATTGATTTTTATAATTTTAATCAACTTCCTTTTGAATGTCATGGTCATGTAGTTTGATTGTAGTTAGTTGATGTTGTGACACATTATATTTGTTGTAGATGTATACTGTTGGTACCATAGTGCCCTCCTTTGACAAAAGGGCGTGGTCTAGTCTTAGATACGAACAAGATGATTGCAACATGTAAAAAGTTTGCTATATGTCTATATTCGAGAAATCCATTATAAGTTATTTATATAATGTTACAATGTTCGTTTCTTTGAATAGATTGTGCTATCAAAACATATTCCATGATTTAGTCTCAATTCTGCGTTAAATGATCCATCCATCAGTTACATTATTCATATATGATGATTATGAGAAATATATTTAAATTAATTAATAAGTTGAATACATCAATTTTGCATTCCATAAGTATGCTTTCGAGAACCATCATCCTCCATCTTTTGCACCTTTTTTTTAAACATAATAATTGATAGCTGTTATAACTCTTATAGACATTATGCTATTGTTGGACTTCGCCTACTTGTTATATAATTATAATCGTCCATTTTACACATGATGCTTGTTTCTTTGTTCACTGATTCATCTTATCTCTAAGTGTAGAGGAGGGAGAAGGAAACCCTGTGTTCTTTCACATGAGATTGATCATTAGCCTACTGAAATCAGCTAAACAAAGAGAAAGACTCGATAAAAAACAAGCAACCTTTCTATGAGCACCAACTTATACAATCTCTTTATGAGCGCAAACATGGGGCTAAAGAAAATGTAAGGAATCCTTAAGAACCTTTATTTGTATCCAAGGCTCACCTTTTGTTTTGACTTCATTCTTAATTAAGAAATTTGAGCACCTAAGAAAGAAGCAACAAAAGAATTCATTGAAACACCCACTTGCACACCCAACTACAAGAAACCGGAAAACAAGAGGAGTTGAATAGTGAGTGAGAAACCAAAGGCAATCTCTTCTTCAAGGTGAGCAACAAGGGAAAAAGGCACTTGTGCTAAGTGTTAGTTTTTTGTTGGTCCAACCTTGTTCTTCATTGTTTTCCTTCATCTCCTTAAAATTAGGGTTTTCTAATTTTTAGCAGCTCCTGTTTTTGAGATTGTCGATGGATTAGTGATTAACCATTGTTTCTCTCATATCTTATTTTTTGGGGGGACTTTCTATTTTTACAATTTCTGTGTTTAGCAGTTCTATATTTGGACACTAATTCATTGCTTGACTAGTGGTTAGTCATTATGAGTTATTTGCATTTAATAATGAGCTGAGTGATTTAATTATGGAGACTATTCTCTCCACAAGTGCGCCTCACTCCTTATACACAAGTGCACCTTATCTAGGGAGGAAAAGTCAGATCTACTCCAGTGTGATTGACATGTGAGATCTACTCCAGTGTGCTTGACATGTGTTAGTAAACTTAGTAAGACATTCTCTCATTTGGGGTGACCTTCCTAGTATAGCCAATTTATTAGTTTAGTAGAGTTAATTGTACCTTTTGTTATCTTCTTTGTTTGCAAGTTGTCTTCTTTTGCCACTTGGTTGTTTGGGATGTGAGCATGGGGCGAGTTAGAGGTTGAGTTGACTTGATGAAACTCACCCATGTGAAGCGCCTACCTTTTGAGGGTATTTCTCTCTTGTTTTGTATTATTGTAGTCATTCCTTCATGATAAATGAGAAGTAATTGATTGCTGTTACATTTTTCGGGCTTGCTGGTTTTGATTTGTAGATTAGTATTTTTCAGATTTACAATGCATGACTTGGTCGATTGATTCAAAATTCAAATATTTTATGTCTTTACTCTTGATCGATACTTCTATGTTGTAAAAGAGGGCACGTCCTCCCATCTCGAAGTGTTGCATGTCCAATGTGTCGAACATTTGGACACTTATGGGACATGTGTCTTGTGCAAGATACATGGGGCACAAGTCTTGTGCAAGACACATGTCACATGTGTCTTCGATACTTGGGATGGAAATATGGTTAAAACAATTCAAAAACATTATGCTGGTGCTCTGATGTGTCAATAAATACATCTCGATTTGTGTTTGATGTAGTTCTATTTTCTTAACGTTTAAATAATTTTCATCTTTATGTGTGTGTGTGTCCCATGGGACACTCGTGTTGGTGTGTCCTTGTTTCGTAGTATCATGTGTCTAAGCTTCTATGGTTTTCATTTATAAAATACTAAGTTTTGATTGGTGTCACGTAATATTTTAAGTTTAAGATTTAGGTTAGATCTTTCTATTCAGATCTACATATTATGAATTGAAATTATAACATGGTATCAGAACTGGTTTATTGAAAATCTTCCATCTAGTGAATGGAGAAGGCATTGTGCTGTGGGAGGGAGTTGATCCTGTAGCAGATTTCAGTGGGTGTGATGCCCAACAAGTTCCAATGACTGAAGAGATCCATCCCTGAGGAAGAACAAGGACCCGTGAGAGGTTGAACTGTTTTTATGCTTGTGAAGGGTAGATTTAACTTGTGAAAGGTTGTTGATTTAGTTTGGTTGGAAAGTTTTTTTTATGTTGTGATACAAGGGACTATGGGAATTGCAAACTACCAAATGTCAGGTCTTAGGGAAGGTCACTGATTAGAGGTGCCCTCTAATTTCACCCCTTGGAAGTGAAGGTTGCAGATGCTCATGTAAAAGATTGATCTCTGAGGCATAATCTAGGGAAATGTATCAACTCTTGATCCTCAACAATTGTTTAATCATGAGAAGAAGGTTGCTAGGTCAAAGATGATTCTTTTGGACTCCATGAATAACCACCTTATTTCTCACATCGTAGGGAAGTCAATGAAGAAGATGTTTGATTCATTGGTAACTCTTTATCTAAGTGTCAATATTTCCAAGAAGATGCTCTTGAAGAACAAGCTCACCCAAACATGCATGAGTTGTTTAGACATTGTGGCGAATCAGCTCATGAAGATCATCAAGCTCATAGATTCTCTTTGCTATTAGTATGAAGATCAAAGATGAAGTATCGGTGCTTTATTGCACTGAATGACTTCTCTTATGTTTAGGAAGCCTTTGCTTAGGGTATTTGTGCTTGGGAAAACTTGCCAGCTTATGAGAAGCTTTGGGACATCTTTGTCCTAGAAAAACAAGGTGGGAAACAATAACAACCCAAAGTGAAGAGGTCCAAGACCTTACTTTCATTGATAAGGTGAGAAAAGGTTGAAGGAAAAGAGGACCTACAGAGGGTAAGGAGGAGACATCTTCTTCCAAATCTGGTGCGAAGGACCAAAGTCATCTAACATGCTACAAATGTGATAAGAAAGGGCACTATGCTAATCAATGTTCAAAGAAAAGGAATGGCAAGGGTATGCAGCCTCAAAAGTAGTTTTTATGGAGGACAACTACTTTAGTTGGAGTGGATGAGTTGGCATCTAAGATTGAAATTGTATTTTCTATGGTTTCATGCCTTTATACTAATACCATTTTTGGTGTTGGTATGTGGATAGTGTGTCTCGACATATGTCATTTACAAGAATTTATTTAGCAAGCTTAAAGAAAAATAATTGGGCATACAAGTGGAGTTGGGTGATGATGCTACCTATCTAGTCACATTGAAATCAACAATATATCCTTCAAGATGCCTCCAGTTGATGTTCTTGAATTGCATAGTGCTCTCTTTGTGCCTAGTTGAATGGAGAATTTCATGTTTGTCTCATATATAACAAATTTGAAATGTAAAGCTGAGTTGATGATCAACAATGCATCGTAAGAGATTTCAACGAAGAAATACCTTGATATTTGCCTAAAGAAGTGCATGAAGGAGGCCTTTAGAGGTTTATGGTGTTAATTTATCTCAACCCTACACCCGACTAATAATCATGAATAAAATCACTTTATTAATTAAAAATACAACTAGGTTATTAACCAAACATTAGCGAAAGAATACAAACATAAACCATACACATTATACAAGATATCTGGGTAAACACCCCTGGAAAAACCTTGAAGGGAAAACTAGATCTGAGTTGATTTTATTAATTAAAATCTTGGGCTCTCGTCCTGGGATAATGGCCCATCAGAGGAATACAACGCAACAAATAGCCTAGTCCACCTCGCTGCTATCTCCCTTACTGCCCCTTTGCTTCTATCCTCAGCGTTGCCCACTCACACTTGGATGAAATGTTTTTCAACCAATCAATGAGTTCTCCTCACTTTGTGTGTTACACAAGCACATGATCAACGACTCCTTCTTTGTTCCAATGTATTCTCTGTGTGTCTCATCCTCTCACTTAGGCTTCCTTTTATAACTTTAAGTTAATCCTAAATCCAAAACCTTAGATCTCTAAAGTGATCAAGGGTTGAGATTACATCTCACCTCACTTTAGATGTAATGGCTAGGATTTAATCAACTCACTTAAGTTACTAATGCCAAATACTTGGGCATTAAATTCACATTAATCTTTTAGGTCATTCACTTTAATTATTAATTCATAAAGTGAACTTCTTAAGGTTTTGAGAGGCATTACAGACGACTTCCACATTCTAGACACCGAGTCTATGTGGAAGTACCCGTTCAATGCTAAATACATCAACACTCCCTCTTAGCGAGGAAGGTACTTCTACCACCTGGAGGTGGCTTTGTCTTTGTTGTCAGATCTGCTACCATGGTTGCTCTCCAATACACGTGATTGGTTGCTCTCCAATACACGTGATTGGTTGCTCCCTCTGAAGCAAAAGCTATCCTTGCCATCTCACTTGGACCCATCTTCAGAGACTTCTCTTTGATCATGCTCCTAGAAGCCTCTTGCTCTTGAGCATTCTGCATGGTCATCTCGTACCATGACTCCTTGATATACTTGGAAGATTGCTCCTTCCCACCTGAACCTGAAGGCTAACTCCCTCTGAGCTGCTCAACCTTTGGAGCTAGCTGCTCCTTGTTCTCTACCACTCTGCTGCTTTCTATTGCTTGCATAACAACTCAACACAATTTTTGGGCTGCCTGAAGTTGCCTAAGGTTGCTTGCAACCTTCTACTATCGCTTGGATGCTTCTCTGGGCTACTCAAGTCTTTCTTGGGTGTTGCCTGACTATTTTTTCCAGCTGCTTGGGGCTACTGCCCAAGGCTACCTGGGGTTGCCTGGATTTCTTTCCCGTCGCCCAAGTCTGCCCAGAACTCTGCCTGTTGCCCAGGGTGCCTGTCCATTGCCTGTTTCCCACTGCCCTCTATGGTGTATGATAGGCTCGATGCCCTAGTCGACAACTATTCTGGCTAGCTGGTTGGCACACCTTGCCATCATGTCCTCTATGATTACGCCGATGCTCAACTCCCTTTTCCGTTGGTTGGTTGGCTGTTGTAGCTAATCGACTTCCAACTGTCAATTGGTACCTTCGTCTGTTGCTCTGTGCACAAGCATGCGACTCCACCCACCCAACTGCTATGGCGACTAATTCTCTCAATTCTCCATGTACCAACAACTCTTTGCTTCTTACCTTTATCATTGTTACCTCAATCGTCACACTCTTCAACTCCATGCTGTTGCACCAGCCCCATGCGATCTCTCTCACATAGCGATCTCTCTTGCTTGGCGGTTGCCTCATCCTGGCTAGATGGTGACTGCTATGACGACTACTCTGATGGCTGGTTGGCCGTTGCTCTGCTACCCTGTGCAACAAACTCTGCCATGCTTAGCTCATGTCCCTTCCACTCAGCCTGCAACTCCATGCCCTCAACCAATTTTGTTGTCTCCTCTCCCTTCAATTTGTTGTCAATCTCCATGCGCGCCCAATTAATCTGCTGGTTGGTGGCTCTCTCCACGACAGTTACAATTTCTACATGCCCACAACCCAACTTCTTCGTGCCTGATCCTCCTATCTCATGGCACAAATCTCAGGTTGGCGGCTGCCACTCTACATGTGTTTTCCCTGCAAACTTCACGACCTTCACCTCAACTGGCTGCAGATCCCCATGCTAGTGGCTCTACCACTGCAACGACCAATCCACACTTGCCTCTGCTAATGGATCTTCACTAGCCTAATCTCACTTGCAGCTCGAGCACTCTCTGTTGAGCTGCCTCTCGGAGCTTTGCACATGCTATGCTTCTAGTTGCCCGCTCACTTGCCAACTCTTCCTCTTCGACACACGCCCGATCTTAGCCACAATTGTCTCAGCCCAATCCCGAGCTTGATCCACGTCAACAACTCTACTGCCTACTCAACCCACGGTCTTGTCAGCACCCACATAGACATATCTTCTCTATAGAATGTGCAGTTGTACGATGTATGACTTGGACAATGGCTCTATACGACTCATACAAAGGCTCTATACGATAGCCGTACGCTGTACAACTTCCCTTCTTAATTTTTTTTTTAATTTCTTGTTAACCTTGCAGCTTCAGTCTGTAGAAAAATTATCTGTAGACCTGTAAACTAAACAAATTTCTCACTGCCAAAATCCCATCAGTGCAAATTTGGTCTCCTTCAGAGACCATGCTTTGATTCCATGTTAATTTATCTCAACCCAACACCCGACAAATAATCCCGAATAAAATCACTTTATTAATTAAAAACACAACTAGGCCATTAACCAAACATTAGTGAAAGTATAAAAACATAAACCATACACATTGCACAAGATATCTAGGTAAACACCCTTGGAAAAACCCCAAAGGGAAAACCAGATATGAATTGATTTTATTAATTAAAATCCTTGGCTCCCGTCGTGGGATAATGGTCCATTAGAGGAATACAATGCAACAAATAGCCTAGCCCACCTAGCTACTATCTCCCTCGCTGTCCCTTTGCTCGTTTCTTCAGCCATACCCACTCACATTTGGATGAAATGCTTTTCACCCAATCAATGAAATCTCCTCACTTTGTGTGTGACACAATCACATGAGCAAAGAGTCCTTATTCGCTCCAATGTACTTTCTGTGTGTCTCATCCTCTCACTTAGGATGCCTTTTATAAAGTTGAGTTAATCCTAAATCCAAAACCCTAGATTTCTAAAGTGATCAATGGATGAAATTAGATCTCACTCTCACTTTAGATCTAATGGCTAAGATTTAATCAACTCAAGTTACTAATGCCAAATACTTAGGCATTAAACCCACATTAATCTTTTAGGTCATTCACTTTAATTATTAACTCATAAAATGAATTTTCTAAGGTTCTGAGAGACATTACAGAGGACTTCGACATGCTAGACATCGACCCTATGTGGAAGTACTTGTCCGATGCTAAATGCATCAACATATGGTTGATACTACAAATAATGAGGCTTTGGTGCATGATAGTGGCATGTTGTGTGAACTATGACACAATTGTGTTGGTCACTTGCACTATGGAGCTTTCTGT
The DNA here is from genome assembly GCA_000966675.3 of Picea glauca. Taxonomy (NCBI): domain Eukaryota; kingdom Viridiplantae; phylum Streptophyta; class Pinopsida; order Pinales; family Pinaceae; genus Picea; species Picea glauca. The sequence goes on from JZKD02S1636738.1 coordinate 137,506, forward strand.
TTTTTGAAAGATATGGTGCATGGATTGCTAGATTTCAAGATAACATAGATCAATGTGTGCAAGGATGTGCACTTAGTAAGCACTATATTGTGTCCAAAATTGTGCCTACCTACCTAAATTTTATGACTTAGTGTTTCTTCAGGGTAGGTCTCTATCTTCCTAAAACCACCCATGAAATATAGTGTTTTTTATCATCAAGGGGTGAGTTCATGGTTTTCCTAGTGAGTCTTTGCCATGGTGTGGGTAACCCTCCAAACTTTGTAAGAAATCCTTAGCTGAAAGCCCTTATCCTAAGTTTTGATGCATTGGGGAAAGATTTTTAAAGCAATCAATAATTCAAACACATGTGGAATCCGCGTTGTAGATTTTCAATATCATCGTGTTGAGTACACAACACACCCTAAAAATTATAAATTTTTGGGTACCACCTTTTCTTTGATTTCTGTAAGGAGATTTCATATGTTTTGAGTTTATTGATTTTTATGCATCTCATATAGGTTAGCAAGTCTTTTGATTTAGAGAAAAACTCGGAAAAAAATTATAAATCCAAAAAATAAACCAAGTTTTGAATGATATAATGATATCGACGAAGTATAAAAAAATCTAAAATCTAATAGAAAAACCATTTTGTAGGTGTTGGAGATATTACACACTCACCTAGGTAATTATTTTCCTAAGGTTGCTGGTCCAATGTTGAGAACATTTCCTTAGAGGAGAATATTCTCTCTAGAGATTATTCCCCTACAAAATAGGTGCTCATATTCAGTTTGAGTCAGTTACACTCAATTAGACTAGTGAAAGTCACTGATGAATGACAACCTCAGTTTTATCACCAACAGTTGCATGCGTTTGTTAGGATATTTAGACACTTAGCATTTAGTTAAGATCTACTTGGTCTAATGTGTTGTTAGATAAAAGTGTGTTTTTTAGTGTGTTTCTTTAGTATGCATTAGTATGCATTTGTAATTAGGAAATCCAATGGTCATGATATGTTCCCGACATAGAGTGATCTGACGATTCATATTCTCCTCGATCTTAACGACCATTGATCTGTGGCTTAACACCCGATTGGTACATGATCTCTATTTAAAGAGCATGGATGGTCATTTGTCGATGATCGATTGTGAGAAACTCTCTTGTAAAATCTCTCTGTAATATTTTTCTTGTGCATTAATAAATTGCTCCAAATGGTCGCATTGGCTGTGGTCGTGGATGTTTCCCTGTAGGGGTTTTACCATGTCAAAACATTTGTGTGTTGATATTTGATATGGTTGTGTGAGTGGTTACTGAAGGTGTTTGTCCTTTGTTGGAATACCTGTGTTGTCGAACATGGTATCATAGCTTGTTTGAAGACCCGCTCCTGTTGTAGATCGAGATCGTGAAACCGAGTTGTCTTATCTCAATTTTCTGTCATTTCCATATTTTTCTGGGTTGAGAGGACCGTTCCATTGCGTCCAGAGCGCTTGTTTCAGTCAGGAACACTTTCCATTTCACTCGAAAAGGTTTCCGTTTTCCCAAGATATAACCATTTCAGTAAGATCCGGAGATCTGCATATACTTTTTGCCCTGTTCCCTGCGCGATCTCGGAAAATTAGAAACATATACGAAAATGTGCATTTTCCGGGGAAACTAACTGAGATCTAACCCTCCTTGTCATCGAGAAGCGGAATTTTTTTCTTTTGTAATTTTTTTTTTCTAACATGCTCCCCAAGGCCGTCTTCCACAATAACAACAACAAAAACAATACTTCCAATCCTCTTGCTAAACAATACAATATGTTTTGCTAGACCATTTGGTTAAAAGTTGCCTTATTAAGTAAGATGTCTTGATTTCAAGTCTATTTTTTTTTACTTTTTTTGAAAAAGTTCATGCTCAAATTGTAAAGCGTATTTCACTTCAAATATAAAAGTGAATCACTATAAGTAGCTTTAATAGTTATTTTAGAGTTATTTGTTTTGCATGCAACCTTTCTTTTATAAAATAACTTTATTGTAAAAGTGATCCCCACTTCTCTTCATAAAACAATTTACACTACCACGTGGTCTTTTAGTTATCGTTTATGCATTTTTTTAAAATGACATAACTTTCACATCTGAAGTCCGTTTTTAGTGCCATTTTTTTTAAACCACATAATTTTTCGAGATCTTTCCATATAAATCATCAACTTCAGTTTTTAAACCCATATTATCTACATATTTAATATAGTTTCTTCCAGTAATCTTTTGCTTACTAGCACCAACTACTTTCAATAGAAATCTCATATGGAGGATTTATTAAAAAGTAAAGACTTGTACCAAATTATCTAGGGGAAGGAAAAAGAATCCACTGATGCTGATAAGAAAGTCAAATGGGCTAATAGGAGTGATGAAACACATAGACTAATTGAAATGTCCATCTCTCATGATTTAAGGTTCCACCTTAAAGAAATTGATGACCCCAATGAAGCTTGAGAAAATATTGAAACTATGTTTGACAAACTCAATATTATTCGAGCACAACAATTAGAAAATCAAGCACTGATTTTAAATCCAAATGATTTTTCTGGTAGTGGAGACTATCTATCTAAGTTTAAAACACTCAAAATTTTATGTGAAGAATGTGAGATAAAGATGGAGGAATAGCGTTGTATCTATCTTATTCTCTCTAAGCTAGGTAATGCATATTTTGTGCTTGTATTTACCTTTTATGCCATGAGAGAGGCTCTAAGGACAACTTATAAAAAACTCACTCTTGAATCCTTTTTCACTGCTTTGATTAGAGAGGAAGATAAGCTTGTACAACTTGGAGTGATCAACACTGTAGGTACCTCCAACAAAGCCTTAGTTTCCCATCAGAAAGATAAACCCAAGTATCCCAAGAATCAACATCCTTGCTACAACAAGAAGCAACATAAGGGTCCCAAACCCGCTCAGACAACTTCAGCTCCTAATGGTGACAAATGAATAAAATATAAAAATAAGAAGACTGCCATACATTGCAACTTTTGTGATAAACATGGTCATGATGAGTCCAAATGTTTCAAGAAGATGACAACTTTAGAAGCAACGATGAAGAAGCACAACATCAATTTTGATTCTACTTCTTCTCATGGACATGCACTTTCTGCTTCTAGTTTCTTCTTCAATACAACTTCTACTTCTTCTTCTGATGAGTGGCTTATTGATTCTAGAACATCTTATCATATGGCTAAGGATAAAGGCATATTTTATGCTTTAAATGAATGTAATACCAAGAAAATATTTGTTGGTGATGATAGATCTCTTAGTGTTGTAGGATCTAGAACAGTTCAAGTAGATAATGGTAATTTCAATGATATATTATGTGTGGCAAGTCCTTCTTGTAACCTTCTATCAGTGTATCAAATCACTCATTTAGGTGAAGGTAAAACCGTAGAGTCTTCACCTCACCAAGTTGTAATCAAGGATCTAAAAAATCCTAAGCATGTTCTTACAACTAGAATTGTTGATGATATTACCAGGTTGTACAAGTTTGACAACTTTGGGTAATCATTTTTTTCATCAGCTTTTGTTACTCATAGCGATGACTTGAACAAACTTTGGCATGAGCGGTTTGGTCATCTAAACTATCTCTCATTGAAACAACTATTTAATCAAAAGATGGTGACTGATCTTCCTCTTGTTTCATGCAGAGATGTTTTTTGCGCTGGTTGTGTTGACAATTATCATCGGGACAATTTTGACAAACGTGCCTCTTGGCACACCTTGGGCCCTTTGCAACTTGTTTACAGTGATTTGTGTGGTCCACTTTCTTCTCCTTCTTTTTCTGGGTGCAAGTATTTCTTAATTTTCATTGATGACTTTTCCAGACGTACTTGGGGTTTGCTTCTTAAAACTTAAGAATGAAGTTTTTGGCAAGTTTTTGGCCTACAAGACCCTTGTAGAAAAACAATCTGGACATCAAATTCAAAAGTTAAGAACATATAATAGAGACGAATATGTGAAAAATAATTTTACAAGTTACTGTACTACACAGGGCATCCAAATGCAACACACTGTTCCATATACACCACAACAAAATGGTGTTACTGAGAGAAATAACCGCACATTAAAAGAAATGGATAATTTTATGATCCAATCTAAGGGATTGAGTCTAAAGTATTGGGCAGAAACAATCAACTGTACAAATTACATAGTAAATCACACTCACACAAAGGCTCTTAAAAATATAACACAAGAAGAAGCTTGGACTAAAATTAAACCAGATGTAAGTCACTTCCGTTTATTTGGTAGTATAGTATGGACTCACATTTTCGATGAGAAAAGGAAAGCATTGCAACCTAAAAGTGAGAAGTGTATATTTGTTGGTTATTCTGAAGATGTCATAGGTTATAGACTTCTTCAACTTCATTGTAATGAAATTATTATTAGAAGATATGTTATTTGATGAAAATCTCTTGGCCTGCGAGCCTAATTCGATGATTGTGCCTTCTTCGGCCTGCGATTCATCTTTGACCTGCGAGCCATTTTCGACATTTGTGTTTTTTTCTGTTCTTATTCTGGTTTCTTCTTTAGATGATGACAATGAGGATGAAAATCCATTTCCATCTGCTCACCTTCCTCCAGATGATTTCTTTGAACCTGAACCAACACCGTCTCCATCACTTCCTAGATGAGCCTGTTCAACATGAGAAACAACTGGTGGTATTTTCGATGATCCTTCAGATCAACGTCGAACACATTCACAATTCCAACGAGCCTCTTCTCTTTTGGCTCAAGTTTCAGAGACTCATGATCCAAAAACATTTGCAGAAGCTTTAGGTCATCCAAATTGGGATACAACAATGAATGAAGAGTATTGTTCTTTAATGGAAAACGATACTTGGGATCTTGTATCTCTTCCAAAAGGAACAAAACTTGTCATATGTAAATGGGTCTACAGAACTAAGTATGCATCAAATGGAAGTGTTGAAAGACACAAGGCTTGGTTAGTTGCCAAAGGATTTTCCCAAGTTGAAGGAATTGATTATAATGAAACCTTTGCCCCTGTAGCCAAAATGAATTCCATCCGCCTTGTTCTTGCCCTTGCTGCTTCACATAAATGGGAGGTCCATCAGATGGATGTTAAATCTGCCTTTTTGCACAAAGATTTACAAGAAGAATTCTAAATGAAACGACCTCTTGGCTATGTCCAGAATGACTCTAGCCTTGTTTGTTGCCTTAAGAAATATATTTATGGTCTTAAGCAAGCTCCCTGAGCTTAGTATGCCAAAATGGACAACTTTTTTATTGACACCGGATTCTCTAGATGCCATTCTAATCCTAATGTGTATACCAAGAAAGTAGGAAGCCATCTCGTAATCCTTCTCCTTTATGTTGATGACTTTATCCTTACTGGTAGTGACTCAAAACTTTTAAACCATGTGAAAACCAGCCTTAAGAAGAAATTTGAAATGACAGCTTAGGTTTTTTGCACTATTTCCTTAGCCTCCAAGTTTTGCAAACCAATGATTTTTTTTTTCTTTCCCAGTGTAAGTATGCTTGTGATCTTCTTCGTCGCTTTCACATGGACGATTGTAAACCAACCCCTTCTCCCTTCCAGTCTGGAGTCAAGCTCACTGCCACCTGTACTTTTCCCGAAGTTGATGCCACCCTGTACCGTCAGTTAGTTGGTAGCCTCTTATACTTGACTCATACCCATCCTAATCTTTCCTTTGTTGTTGGTCTTATTGCCCGGTATATGCAAACACCCCATGAAAGAAATTGGAAAACAGCTAAAAATATACTTTGCTATGTCCATGGTACAGTTTACTTGGGATACATTACAGTTTAGGGGGGACTCCTTTATTGGTTGGTTTCATTGATTCAGATTGGGCTGACGACCCTGATGATTGAAAGTCTAATGCGGGTTATGTTTTCAGCCTTGGTTCAGGACCTGTCACTTGGGCCTGTAAGAAACAACAGGCTATTGCACTTTCTTCAGTAGAAGCAGAGTACCGAGCAACGATAAATGCAAGTCAGGAAGCCTTGTGGCTTTGACAAATTATTTTAGAGTTTGGATTCCAGCAGCAACATCCGACCAGCCTTTGGTGCGACAATCAGAGTGCCATCAAGCTCGCCAAAGACCCAGTTCGATATCAACGCAACAAGCACATCGAGCTACACATGCAATTCATCAGAGATCTCATTCATGATCAAGTTATTGAAGTGCTCTTTTTCTGTACAAAAGATCAAGTTGCAGACATTTTCACAGAGTCTCTTACAGAAAGCGAAGTTTTCCAAACTTCGATCTATGTTAGGAGTTCATGAAATTGTTTTTAAGGGGGGATAGGCTCTAATGCCTCCTTCCTTCTCCTATTGTGTCACTATTGTAAATCCTTTAATCCTATCCCAAGTTGTTCTTAAGGGTGGATGTTAGGATATTTAGACACTTAGGAGTTAGTTAAGATCTACTTGGTCTAATGTGTTGTTACGTAAAAATGTGTTTCTTTATTATGCATTTGTAGTTAGGAAATTCGACGGTCATGATATGTTTCCGACATAGAGTGATCCGACGGTTCATATTCTTCTCGATCTTAACAACCATTGATCTGTGGCTTAACACTCGATTGGTCCATGATCTCTATTTAAAGAGCATGGAAGGTCATTTGCCGATGATTGATTGTGAGTAACTCTCTTGTAAACTCTCTGTAATCTTTTTCTTTTGCATTAATAAACTGCTCCAAGTGGTCGCGTTGGATGGGACCGTGGATGTTTCCTTGTAGGGGTTTTACCACGTCAAAACATCGGTGTGTTGATCTTTGATCTGGTTGTGTGAGTGGTTACTAAAGGTGTTCATCCTCTATTGGAATACTTGTGTTGTCGAACAATGTTTCTCTCACTTTCACATGTGTGACTCAATTAACTGATGATTGCATGGATCAATTAATTAGGACTATGTGGCAGATTAGTTCGATTTCTGTCATTGAGTGTCTAGATCTCTCTAGATCACTACTACGACGAATTTACTTAGCCATGTAGAGTATATAATGTGTAATTAATCATTCTATCATTAGTGAATACATTTCTTGATTCTCTTCTCTCATCTCCTTTCTCATTCTTTCAATTTGCAAGCTTTGTACGAATTGTTGTTAGCTAGATTTTCTGTGTAGGTCTTACCACAATTATAAATGGTATCATAGCCCACAGGTTGCTAGGAGAAAGGCACACAAGTATCTTATTTGCAGGTCCATAAGGGAAATGTCAGAAAAGATGGATTATTCGTCAACAATACTTCTCACGCCTCATAACTACTTAGAGTGGAAGCTAAAAATTCTGCATCAACTTAGATGCAGAGACTTGTACCAGATTACCATGGCTACATATGTTGAGACAACCTTTGCTATCGAGAAGAAAAAATATCTCAACTGCATGGATGAGGCTTACAACCTCCTCTATGTTTCTATGTCCCTTGAGCTTTTGTTTCACATTGAAACTTGTACCACACCATATGAAATTTGGACAAAGTTGGAGGATCTCTTTGGAAAACAGGACAAAATGAGAGACCATATGCTCGGGGTCAAGATAAATTCCTTAGATGCAAGAAATTTTGACAAATTCCAGGACTTCTTTACGAAGTTCAAGTCCCTCCTTCATCTAAAGGTATGTGGAATAGACAAATCCACTCAACACAGTTAGATAAACCTTTCTATCTTCGCAAAATGTGGTTCGGATTACACTGTTTTTTTTGTCTCATTGTTTCATACAAATAGATTCACTTCAGGAGAGGCCTGGAAAATGCTGACATTGGATCAATGTGTTGAAGCCCTCACACATGAGCAAGATAAGCTCATAAAAATAAAGATAATCTAGAGACCCAATGTGCATGCACTTGTTTTGTATGAAAACATCAACACTTCCAATTCAAAGTGCAAGAAAAAAGGAAAGGGAAAGGTGCATGCAAAGCCAAAGAAGGAAGGGTACTTCAAACCCTTCGATGATTCCTCAGGCTCCAAAGGTGGAAAAGGAAAGAAAAGGAAGACCAAATGTGGTTACTGCAGCCATGGTTATCATCTCGAGTCCGCATGCATGAAGAATCATATTGATCATATGGTGCAGATTCTTCAGAAGAACAATCTCTGAGATCACATTTCCGAAGCTTCCAAAAAGAAGTCGGAAGATCAAGCCAAACGAGGTAAACAATCAATCTCATTTGTATACTTTCAGTAAGTTCATTGCAAAATATGATTATGCTTTACTACTGATGCAAGTTGATGATACTATTATATTACGACACGAGAGATTCAACCATATAAACTTCAAATACATAAAACAACTATGAAAACATGAAATGGTCATCGACTTTCCCAACATACATTTTTCCAAAGGAGTTTGTCAAGGACGTGTTCTTGGAAAATATCCCCAGGAGAAGTTTGAGAAAGGGAATGCATGAAGGGTATCCTCTCCTTTGGA
>JZKD02S1636749.1:38252-60506 GCA_000966675.3 Picea glauca
CATGCACAATATATGAGAAATAATCAATAGTTATTGTTCAAGGGAAGTAATGACTTCCAAAGGTAGCTACAACTTCCAAATGTAAAGGGAAGGATAAACCTCCAAGAGGAATATACAGTACTCCAATATCAAGAGAGGATTTAACTCTCCATCCTTTCCCCTTCCTTCCACCCAAAAACAAGTTATAGAGAGAATGGTAGGCTTTGTTCAATTCTAGTTTATTCAGGAAACCGAACTTGCATAGAATGCCTCGCGCTCAATATTTAACATCAGATTTTGAAACTCTCACAAAAGAAACTTCAGTCTGTAATATTTCCAATTCAATGTGTCCCACTTCATTTTGATTCTCTATGAATAATTTATGACTATTTTACTGGAACATCTGTTTATTGACTAGCTTCAGAACTTTTCAAAAACCCTATCTTCCACAGAGTGTATCTCCATAATTATAGATAATCAAGCCCTGACATTTTTACCACAGGTACCTTGATATGTCTTATCAATACCATAGCAATTTCAGCATCTGAATCTTTCTAGAAAAAACTTTATAGAAAAAATGGTAAGATGACCTGAAAATAACATACCTTAGAACACATCACCAAAACAATTCATCCTCCCTTGAAATACGGCCTTCTTTACTTCTCATTTCCTATGAAATTCGACTTGTGTATCAAATGAATGTATAATGATATTTATTTATACCATTTATGTCACTTCCTTCTAACATTAGGGCCAACCTGACAATTTCTTATTTTGTAATTATTTTCTTTAAATATCTTCAGGACCTACATGTACTTCCTTCTTCAATTCACTTTGTCATCTTTAAAAATTCATTTCTCCTCAACCATGAAGATCCACGTGACGTGCCGCATACCACCAGAAACAACATGATGTATAATATCCATCCATGGGTCTTTTATCTACATGTGCATTTTCCTTGATGTCCAAATACCTTCATCAATCTTTCGGTCCAAAACCCATGACTAGGGTTGACATTAATGACAACAACCAATCTTCCAACATTATAAACCCAAATCTTCTCAAGTTAAGGTTAAGATCTCAGTGGAATAAATAATTGTAGTTGATTTTAAAGAAACATCTCAAATTAAATCATCTTCCATTGAGGCTTCAACTCGCGTTCCCAAAATTAAGGTAGAAAATCTAGAGATTGAGATACCTGAGGTAAAATTATACAATCTAAAAGGCTCAAATTTTCAAAATACACCTTTTTCCTCCACTGGAGTTTATGATTTTGAGATTAAGGAAAAATAATTAGTGCCTAACATCATTTACACTCAACCTATCCTCAGTCCTCCCGAAGTAAGGGTTTTTATCCCTGCAAATCCATAAGATTATCCTTTATATTCAGGTTCCTCTCATATTATTTATCCCATCTACTCATCAGGTTGATCTAAAGGACCAAGAACTATATCTCAATTTTCTTTTGAATTTGATTATTCATCTATATCAAGATATCCATCATGTTTTTATTATCTAGTAGGACTTTGTTATTATCTCTGTGAAGCAATTAAAGACTCGGTGAAAAAATCATTTGAAATCTTTGATAATCTTCATTACATTCCTCACATATTATCTCCAAAACCCACAATGGCTGGTGGAGGTTGTTCACAAGTAAATACACCACCACCTCCCTTGAGAGTCTTTTCCAAGGTAGCTACTAGATATTCTCCTTTATCCTTTCCTGCAAATTTACATGATTTACATTATAATTAAATGAAGAGCTTACCGAAATTTGTTGGGGAATGGGATTTAAGAACCATTGAGAATGTGGAATTATTTGATCAATTTGTTGATATACTTGGAATTTAATATGAATATGTTTAAATGATATTGTTTTTACAAACTTTCGAGGGATAATTCAAAACATAGTTTAGAAGACTTCCTGCAAATTATATAACAAATTATGATGAATTGGAAACTGCCTTCTTAAGGCGGTGTGGTGAGAAAAAAGACCATCTTTATTATTTGACTGAATTTGGAGAATTAAGGAAGAAGGCTTCTGAGACTGTTTATGAATTCATTCAAATATTTAACAAGGTTTACAGTAAGATCCCAGTCGAAGTTAAGTTGTCTCAACCAGCTGCAAAAGTCAATTTTGCAGGGGTGTTTGACTCTGATTTTTCATTACTTTGAGGGAGAGAATTGATACAACATTAGATGGGATGCAAGATGATTCGATTGAAATTGAATCTAGTATGATGGAATTGGGAAAATAAAAAAATGAGATTGAAATTAGAATTAGAGAGCCAAGGAAATTTAAATATTAAGGGGGGCCTTCAGGTTCAGTGAGGAATGCATAAGATGTGAAAATCGAGGAAATGGATAAGTCAATTAAGGACTGTTGATTAATTAGGTTGGTTTTCATTGATTTCAACCCTTGAAGCAAGTCCGATAGAAAATTTTGGTATCCCCAATAGTATGGTTAATGGAATCACGATTGTTTTAGGTACAAAGGTATGAATATTAGTGTATTTACAGGTAAGACTATTCTAGATGGATAGTACATGTCATTCCATTTTCGGTGATATGTGGAACACCACATAACTCCTCACAGTTAGATATTTATAGAGTCATGATTGTTTGAGGTATTAAAGTATGAAGATCAATGTATTTGTAGGTAAGACTATTCTAGATGGATAGTACATGTCATGTCATTTCCGGTGATATGTAGAACACCACATAATGCCTCATGGTTAGATATTTATGGCCTTGTGAAGTTGGATATCCCTCATGAGTTATCTAGAATCCCCTAGAAGGTCAAACAAGTCAAATTATTGTAGAAACTCCTAGAAGAAGTTGACTAGTCAAAGTTGGTGAAACTAGGAGTTAATCATGGGTTAAGTTGTTGCAATAAGAAAATAATTAAAAATAAATTAGTTGCAATTAGAAGTGGAGAGTTTACTATTTGTGGATAAATTGGTTATAAGTGGACAAGTGGTTAGAGGTGGGTTGTCCCTAAAAGAAGGAAGTTGGGTTAAGTTGGTTAGAAGGTAACCCCTAGAGGAAGCTACTTGGAGAGTATAAATAAGAGAGAAAGGGTCTCTCACTAGAAAATATTGAGCACATTGAATATATATTATTGTGTAAGGTTTATTGTAGGTACTCATTGATACATCTAAATTTACCCAAGTCTGAGGTAGCAAGAAGGGTTGATGGAAAAAAATTTAGAGTTGCAGAAATAATGAAAAAACCATAGTTTTTGAGATGTACGTGGGATGCAGTGGAATAGTTCACGTACGTACATGAGATGCAGTGGAATAGGTCACATACGTACATAGAATGGAAGTATAAAAGGGCACACACAGTTGGAAAATCCATGAAAGATTGAGTTGTTGAAGATGTTAGGTTTTCAAATTCTAAAAGCAAGTTCCTAGGAAGGTCTATAGTGATCAGGTACATCATATCTATCTACAGGTTCAAAAGGTATGTCTTATTTGTATGAGTAGTTGGATATTGTTTTCTACATGAGATATGGTTATGGGGCTTTGAGGGTTTTCCCTAGAGAGGCTATTGGATGTATGGAACTTACCATATAATTCATATCTAATATTTATCATTGGTACATCTCGTTAGTATTAAGGCATATATTTTATTTCTTATCACATGGTTGAGGGATTTTGTGGTACATGGATGAGGGATTTGTTTTTTGAAGTTGTTTGTGAAGTTTGAAGTTGAATATCAGTGAGGGTTATCACACTTGATCATGGTTGTATACACATGTATGGTACATGAATAGAGATATATAGATGTACTTGGTTAAGGGATATGTACAATGATGTATGCATAGGGAAAAACTAGAGATTGGACATAGTGACAAGTTACAGGTTGATGTGACAGAGGTAGAAAAGTGTCTGAGTTTCAAAAAAGGTGAAAGCCCTATCTTTCTGAAGGTGTACACAGGCTACAGTATAGACAGGTTGTGCACATATACAGGCTGCAATATATACAGGGAATATACATGTGTGACCTACAACATATATAGGTCATCTACCTATTGGTATTTGTTGGTACAGGGTGACTTCTGGTATAAGATTGATTACAGGATATTGGTACAGGTTGGTTATAGATTGTTGGAACATATTGGTACATGTTTATAGTGGTATATCTCACAGTGACAATGTGGTAGTAGTTTCATCATTTCACTTATATTTCAGAGAAGTTGGATGGGGCACAGATAGGTGGTTGTATCCACTTTGTGGTTGTAGCTGGAGAACATAGGGGGATGTAGTCAAAGAATTGAGAAGTTGTAGCTTCCTTTAGGTTGTAGCATGAAAATGTAGGGGGTTGGAGCCTCCTAATTATATCTAGAGAACAAAGGAAATTGGTTCTTCCAATGAATGTAATTCTTAAAGACATACAAGAAAAAACATTATGTGGTTTTCTCCCACATTAGGTTTCCATGTAAAAAATATTGTTGTACTTTGTATGTGTATGATTTATCATTATTCACAGTTCATTTATTCTGCACTTGTTGAATGATAATGGTAAATTGATCATAAAGATAAACAACACTTATATAATGTGGTTAAAAAGGATTAAAAATATCTATTACGGATTCACCCCCCTCTCTGTAATCCAACAATTGGTATCAGAGCAGGTTCCTTGAGAAATTATTTTAACCACTGAAAGGTAGACCATGAAGAGAAATATTATGTATAAAAATGGAATATCGTAGTTTGATGGACAAAAGTAGATGCATTATGGAGTAGAAGGATGAAAAAATATGTACAAGCATATGGATTTGAGGTTTTGAAATAAATTATAGATGGATATAAAGAACCAATCATTCCTTAAACAAATGAAAATGGAAGGAAACTCTATCTAAATAATTCAAAAGACAAAAATGCACTCTTGAATGGTCTGGTTGATTCAATATATGTCAAAGTTATGCATTACAGCTCCGCAAAAGAGATTTGGGACAAGCTTCAAAATGTTTATGAAGGAGATGCAAAATTCAAGGCAATAAAGATTCAAACTTACAGAGGTCAATTTGAATAGCTAAAGATGGAGGAAAATGAGAATAGTGTAGCTTGCTTCTTACGGTTTGATGAAACAGTGAACGTAATTAGAGGATTGGAAGAAGAATTTGATGAAACTATAATTGTTCAAAAGGTACTAAGATCTCTTCCAATGAGGTTTGATCCTAATATATCAGGACTAGAATAAAGAACATATATGGATTCAATAACCATGGATGAACTACATGGAATTTTCATAGCCTATGAAATGAGAACCGAACAGGAGAATCCATTTACAAAAGAAATAACATTCAAAGAATCCAATAAATCAAAGAAAAAGGAAAAATAAGATAGCAACAACAATGACATCTCATAATATGATGAATAAGTAGCCAACTTCATCAGAAGATTGAAAAAGGGAACTGATGACAAATATATGGGTAAGATTCCATTGATATGTTTTAATTGTGATGGTATTGGTCATTTAGGTAACAAATATACCCATAAGAAAAAGAAAAGAAATGAAGAAGATAATTCAAATAGAAAAAAAATGTACAAAGGAAAGAAAACCAAAAATAAATTCTTCAAGAAATGATTTTTCACAAAAGAAGACAACACTTCATCAGACGAAGATGAAGATAGTGAAAGTGAGACATAATGGTTCTATTCGTGGAATTATCAGACTTCGATGAAGAAGGAACCAAAGAAGAATATGAAGAGGTGGAATTTGACTACAGAGAAGAACTGTTGAGCGCTATAGAAATTATAAAAAGAGAAAAGAAGAAAAACAAGTCACTACAGGAAGAACTAAGAAGAAAAGAGGAAACTCAAAATTTCGACTCTGAAGAACTAGAGAAAATGATCACTAAATTAAAATTCAATTTGAATAAGACAAAATAATTGAAGAAGAACCCAAATAACAGTTAGAATAAAGAGACAAGATCATTGGAAATTTGGAAGCAAAGATTGTCACATTGAGAAAATATCTTCAAAAGAAAAACATGTAGAATAGCTCTAAAGTTTTGGATAACATTATTAATAGTTAGAGGCCAAATCATGACATGTTCGAAATTGGATACAACCAGAAAAAAGGGGATTAAGTTCCAATGTAGTAGATCAAGAAACTCAACCAATAAGCTATGCAAAAATAGTCAAAGGAGACAAGAATTTTTACAGGGAAGATCACATGGACACTCTTCCACCCAGAAGATTTAGATTTTAGAATCAATGACAATAAAAAATAAGAAGGCCTCAAGAATAAGAAGGATTCATAAGAATAACTCATTTCAGAAGATATTCAACTCTCAGTTATCAAACTATATTCTTTGTTTTATGTTATACATGTAACAACTTTGGACATAAAATGTAAATTGCAATCAAAATAGAAGAAATAGAAACAACTATGAAAGTCATGCAGAAAATTATTATCTAAGAAGGCCTAGTGAAACACATACAAGAAACTACAACATATTTGAATCCTCGAGCAATGAAGTGGAATGCTACAAGTGCAACAACTTTGAACACATGGCCAAAGATTGTAGAATGACAGACCCTCTTAGGGAATCACAACAGAATAACAATAGTCACAGACAGAAACTTCAACAAAGAATATGGATAAGAAAGAAGAATGAGTATAACAATGAAGAATGCACACTCACTCTACAATATAAACACAAGAAATGTGCTTGGTATGTTGACAAGGGTTTCTCAAAGTACATGACATGTGATGAGGATAGGTTTCTGACCTTGAAAAAGGAAATATATGGATTAGTCTCCTTTGGAAACAATGACTCAACTATAATCATTGGAAGAGGCACAAACATAATTGGAAACAAGGATACCAAGGAAGAAAATGTTCTACTAGTGGAATATATGAATCATAATATTCTAAGTGTAAGGAAAATGTGTGAAAAAGGTCAAAAACCTATGTTTGATTCTGAGAAATGCAAAATAATAAAACAAAGTTCAGGCATATTGGTTGGAATAGTTGTAAGAACTTCAAGAAGCATATATGTATTAAGTGAAAATGGAAATGAAAAGTGTTGTGTAGGAAATGAAGATGAAGTTTGGCTATGACACCAAAGAATGGGTCACATAAACTTTGATAACCTTTTCAAAGTCAGAAAAAAGGAAGTTGTCAGAGAAATTCCCTAGATCATGAAGCCAACCAACACATTATGAAAGCATTGTCAGCAAGGAAAGAAAAAAACGACCAAGTTCAAATCAAAGGAATACTCCACAACAAGACTGTTGGAAATTGTGCATACTGATCTAACTAGACCAACTAGAAAAAAAGGTTTAAAAGGTGAGAAATATTTTATGTTATTGGTTGATGATTGTGTAAGGATGACTGCATTTTGTTTTCTCACGAAGAAGTCAGAAGCATTTGAGAACTTAAATATATACAAGGAAATGGTTGAAAATTAAATGGATTCAAAAATCAAATGTTTGAGATCTGATAATGGAGGATAGTTTACTTCAAAGGAATTTATGGGTTTCTATAGCAAGCATGGGATAAAAAGGAAATTATCTCTTACTAGGAAACCTTAATAGAATGGATTTGTCGAAAGGAAGTGTTGGAGATATTACACACTCACCTATAATTATTTTCCTAAGTTTTATAGTCCAATGTTGAGAACTCTTCCTTAGATGAGAATATTCTCTCTGGAGAATATTCCCCTACAAAATAGGATGTTCCTCTTTAGTTTAGAGTCAATTACTATAACTCACCCAACTCCTAAATACTCTTTATAGGGATGGGGCATCAAATTTTTTGTTTTCCTAACTCTCTCAAATCCTAATTCTGATATCTCCATTGGATATCGCTCGCCACAGGATTTCTAATAGTCACCACCACACTAAAATCTGAGCTTTGGTCTACAATTTATGGCCTCCAAAAGTTACATAAGGCATTTTTAGTTGGTGTCTTTGGCATTCAATGTTCAACACCCCTTTTTCATACTCCTTGAATTCTCGAAATATCGCCATGTGGCCTTGGCCCTTCGGCGATTGGAGTTCGACAATTTGCATTGAACATCCCTTTTTCGGTGTTCGATGTTCAACAATTGGCATCCGATGTCCTATGAAAAACATCAAATATTGATCGTCGAAGGGCCAAGGCCACATGGAGATATTTAGATACTTCGAGGAGGAACAAAAATGGGTTTTCAGTGCCAAACGTGGAAGATCCCAACTAACAATGCCCCAATTAACTTCAGGAGGCTATAAATTGCAGACTAGAGCTCGTATTTTAGTGCAGTGGCGACCGTTAGAAATCTCATGGTGAGCTATATCTAATGGAGATCCCATAATTAGGATTTGAGAGAGTTAGGAAAACCAAAAATTTGATGCCCCGTCCCTAGAAAGGGTATTTAGGGGTTGGTTGTGTTGCGAATTGGTATCAGAGATGAGGTCCTCTTAGTACTTTGAGTACTAGCTTGAGATGCTCTTCATGTTATTTTATATTCTTGGAATATATCAAGATGTCATCAATGAAAACCAATACAAATCTATCCAAGAACTTTCTGAATACATTATTAATTAAGAACATAAAATTGGTTGGTTCATTGGTAATCCCAAATGGCACCACCACAAATTCATAGTGACCATATCTTGTCCTAAAGGATATCTTGTGGATGTCTTCATATTTAATTCAGACCTGATGGTATCCAGACCTCAAGTCAATCTTGGAGAATATTTTAGCACCCCTTAATTGGTCAAACAAGTCATCGATTATTGGCAAGGGATACTTATTCTTGATGGTCATCTTATTGAGTTGTCTATAATATATGCATAATATGAGTGTGCCACTCAGTTACACTTAGTTAGACTAGTGGCAGTCATGAATCAGTTAACTGATGATTGCAAGGATAATTTAACTAGGACTATGTGGCAGTTCACTCCAAATTTATGTCAGTGAGTGTTTATATCTCTCTATATCACTACTATGGCACATTAGTTACTCATGTAACCTATATGGTGGAGTATGGTTAATGAGAATTATTTCATTCTTTCTCTTCTACTTCTCTTTCCTCATATTTTCTCTACAATTGTGTATTTCAATTCGTATCTAGATCTATTATGTGTAGGTTCAACACATTTACATGGTATCAGAGCCAATGGATTGTTAGGAAAAGGACACACCAAACTCGTTTTGAAAGTAGTGAATATTGTAGAACAAAAAAAATATGGATTATTCACTGACAATACTTCTCACACCTCATAACTATTTGGAGTAGAAGCCAAAAATTATGCTTCAGCTCATATGAAAAGGCTTGTACCAAATAAAAATGGAAATGGAAGTAGAGCTTGATTTCGCCGATGAGAAAATAAACTTTCTCAATAGACAATATATGGCCATAGGATTTATCTGCTTGTCTATTTATCCATAAATTCTCCACCAAGTATATGATATCTCACAAGACTCAACTCAAAATTAATTATGGACCAGATTAGAGGTTCTATTTGGTAATAAAGAATATTGCGAAGATAGATCCAGAAGAGGAACCAGAAGAGGAACCATCAGAAGATCAAGCCTCTTATTCTGAAGAATCTTCTACACAAGTATCTGTTGGAGCTACTTCACACACACATAGGATTTATTTTTCCTAATTTTTTTCCTTGTTTATTAGTCATAATTAGTCATTATTCAGTCTCCTATATTTTAGGGGAGAATATTCCACCTAGAGAATATTCTCTTTCAGTTGACACTTCAGTTTGACTAGTTGAGTTGAGTTTAGATGTTCCATTGGTTTTGTCACCATGAAACATTGGGATCATCACCAGATAATGCACACTTGCCTTGGGATCATCACCATACTGGCACATTACCTTTGATTTCCTGAGCTAACTCCTCACTACTCTTTGTTCAGTCGGTTAACTAGAGACTAGTTGACTAGTTAACTCAACTAGGTGGCAATTCACTCTCGTAATTGCCTAAGAGACTAGAGTGAGGATTAGGTGGAAGTTCACTCCCATAACTGCTAGTGTGTATCCAGATCACTCTATAGCACCACTATGGCACATTGGTTCTCCTCCAGTGCTCACTCATTTATTTATATAGAGTATATCATGTGTAAATTATTCATTATTCACAACGGTTAATGAGAATTATTTCATTCTTTCTCTCCTTCTTATTTTTTCTTCTATTGTCTCTGCAAATGTGTGTATCATTATTTAGATAGATCTAGTCTATGTAGGTTCAACACATTTACATGGTATCAAAGCCGAAGGACTACTAAGCAAAATCTACACCAATTTGTTTTTGCAGGTACAAAATATTGAAGACAACAGAAAGATGGAATTCCAAAAAGAATTCATTCTTACACCTTACAACTATTTTTCATAGAAGGAGAAAATAGCCATACATCTATGAACCATATGGTTGTACAGGTTAACCTTGAATATAGATACAGAACTGACATCAACCATAGAAAAATACAAGTACTTAAATCACATGGTTGAGTCACTTGGAACAATTTGTAGTCTTATTTCCCCCGATCTCCTTTTTCATATGTCTTCCTGTAATATTCCCAATGAATCCTGGACCACATAGGATGAGATGAAGGGACACATGATGGAGGTGGATATTCTCACATTGAATCCAAAAAGATTCGACAATATCCAAGCTTTCTTTACAAAATTCAAGGATTTACTTTTGCAACTCAAATCTTGCAGGGTTGATAAATTGAAGGAGCATAAACAAATGTTTCTCACCATTCTCTCCAAGCTTGGTCCTGAATTCTTTGTATTCATATCCACATTCCATTTTTTCATATTCACCTCTGGAGCCAACTGAAAGAGGCCTTCTCTTGAGGACTTTATCGAATCCCTGACACGAGAGAAAACCAAGCTCATCAACATGGGCACAATCAAAGGCCCAAGGGCACATGCTCTCATTGTGCATGATAGAAGGAAAAAATATCAAAAATATAAAGATAAATATAAATGGAAATCTCATGGACATCCAAAGAAGGAAGGGTACAGAAAACGCTTCACCGATGCCTCTGGATCCAAAGGGGAAAATGGAAGAAAAGGGGGAAAATGCACGTACTTTCACAAAGGATTCCATCCAGAATCTGAATGCATGAAAAAACAAATAGATTTGATATCTCAAATAATTCATCAAAACAACCTTGGAGATTGCATCCCTAAGGGTGCAAAGAAGAAGAAGCCAGAAGATTTGAATTCCAAGAAAGGCAATTCTAGTCATGCCTTGATTGCAATCTATTGGCCCTTGACCAAGTTTTGGGAGTTTCTTGGTCATGTTGACCTATTTTGAGACTTCAAAAACCTGTCAAAGGAGGAGCACAAGACGAAGCGGAGATCACGAGATCTCGGCCCCCTTTTGGGCCCCTTTTTGGGTTTTTGGGAATATGTAACAGGAATGGAATGTCGGCCCATGGGTTTACCCATGTTTAGGCCTATTTTGTATGTATAAATAGAAGGATAGGCAATGTAAGAAGAGAGAATAGTAAATCTATGTGATGTGAATGTATGCTAAGTGTGATTAGATTATGTAAGTGTTTTGTGCATGAATGTAAGAGACTTGTAGAGCTAAGTGCATATCCTTGTAGCGGATTATGGAGAGCTTAGTGGTGTAGCGCAAGGAAGAAGGATATAGTGAGCTGCACAGATCTTTTGTCCTGTGCAGAGTAAGGGTTTTGATGGCTTTGTTCTTGTAACCGATTGATTGAAGGAAATAAAGAAGAAGAGTTGGTGGACGTAGCCCCAGGGTGGGGGTGAACCACGTAAACATGGTGTTACGTTCTTTGTTCTTTGTCTTGATGTGTTCATATGTTAAATGCTAAGTGCTCTGATATGTTTAGATAGATCTATTTATGCTTTGTGCTTATTATATGTGAGAATGTTAGATTTGATCTAGATAGTCATGCTTAGTGCTTGATATACTCATTTTGATCCATTTGTATATGCTAAGTGATTGAATACTATAGATTAGTGTGAATGTTGTGAAGCTATGTTGTATCAACGAAGTGAATGGTTAATACATTTTAAGGAACTGATAGTGCTAAGAGTCGTATTAAGTATTATAATCACAGATCTGTGTCCCAACTAAGGTTGCAGACACCTGAGTCTTGCAACCACCCTTGCCTCTACCTCGGGTGAGACTTCATCTGCTTTGTAGGTATTGTCGAAAGGGCCAGTAGTTAGGGCTTTGTTGGTCCATTGTTGTAGCACTGAATCCTGGGTCTGCCCCTGTGCCAACAAATGATTCTTTTGCTAGGACCCGAAACTGTGATTGATGGGATTTAGGAAGAAGAAGCTTTGTGCAAAAGAGTTGTGCCCTGGTGCGCAGTGTTCTACTTGATTTATAAAGCTTTGTGCTAAAGAAAAAAGGTTAGATATGAAAGAAAGAATCTCGATCTAAAGAAAAGAATATCATATCTGAAGGAAAGAAGAAAAACCTAAACGCTTTGTGCTCTAATAAAGGTAAAAGTAATAATTTTTTATTAAAAGAAGCAAGATATGCAAACTTTGTGCTCTAATTAAGGTGAAAATAAAGAAAACTTTTAGATCTGGAAGCTTTGTGCCCTATAGAAGTAATATAATTAGAATTTTTTTTTGTTTCTAGATTATGGATCTAGGTATGATTGATAGGATATGTCCTAGCCTGAAAAATAGGGCACTAATAGATGAAAGAAGGTTTGATATGAATAGATCTGATAAGACTAGTGAAAGATATGTTATACCAATGCATAGAAAGATTGTTTGGATTAACAAATGGATGTAGGATCCTAGAAAGAATTTATTGCAGGTTAGCTCCTACGATCCTAGTGTGCAGTACAGAAGAGGTCGGGAAAGACCTAGTTGTCTTTGTTGCAAATATCTAGACCATGAAGTGTTGGATTGCCCTGGAATGATTTCTAAGATTGAAAGTATGAACATAAGACAAGAAAAACCTAAGACAAATCTAGAAACTAAGGCTATAGAAGAACCCCAGAAAGAATCACAGAAGGTATTACTACAGATGAAAGACACCTTGGATGACCATCGACATGTTAGAATATCAAAGATTTTTAAAGACAAGGAGTTCCTTGAAGAAAGAATAAGGGACTTCGACATTGACTGTGTTCTAGATAAGGAAACACAAGTGAATATCATGTCAGAGAGAACTTGGGAAGCTATAGGAAGGCCTGCTATGATCCCTTCACTAGGAGGAATAGGGCTATTCAGAGGGAAACTAGTACACCTGTGTGGGAGGCTCACTCAGATACCTATGATTGTCAATGGAACTTTGATGGAAGAAGATTTTGAGATTATTCAATTTATTGAGAACTGTGCCTCGTTTACCATGTTAATAGGAAAATCTTAGATTGATAGAGATCAAGACATACAAAAATAAGAAGAATAATTTTTGGAACAAAAGAAGCAAGAGTTAAAAGTTTTCATGAACATAAAGATCACACAATTGATTGAAGAATAGGAGAGAAGATCGAATATGTTTAATGATACCCAGCTGTTAAAGTTAAGAGAACTCTAGAGAATCCACAGATTATTGAATTACCTATCCCAGACAAAGAAGTATTAGCCAGGAACCCTAGGGAAGAATCTCAACAACACGAAGTGACTAAGACCATAGAAGACAAGAATCAAAATGGAAAAAGAACTACTGAGACAAAGCTCACTTGAAAAAAGGCTCAACAGTTAAGAAAGAAGAGGGCTAATACTGAAAAGTTATAGGAGGTTCTAGAGGAGACCTCGCAGAAAGAAAAATTGTAGAATTGGAGATTCACCAAGATATCATAACAGCAACACATGGCACTTCGCCATGATGAAGCAATATAGCCATTGGGGCCGATATATATGTTCAAATCTCGCTTCGAACAGGAAAAAAAGAAATAAAGGTTCATCAGCAGACCGTTGGGTCACGCCATAATGGATCAAACAAGAGTTAATGGAGGCTCATACCTATTGTAAGCAAATCATTGTCGAGTTACCTATTTATCACGTCGCCCCATGAACTAAGAAAAATTTTGCTAATTGAGAATTTGAGTCCACAGACTAAGCCAAGTTTATACAATGATCATTATGCTCTCACTCTCTATTTGATTACCATGTCTAAATTGTTCCCTGAACCAACAATTTGTTCACCCCGAGTGCATATGTCGGAAGCATTGAGCGCTACAGAGAAAGTTGCTGAAGAATTTTTTATCATCTTGATTATTGAGAAAGCCATGTCGATGTCTGAAGGTATCCAGGCTTCATCCACAAAAATAGTGCAAGCGTCCCCATCCACTGCTCATGGAGCTGGACTATCCCATGAAAGGAAAACTAAACATAAGGATGACTTAGCAAATGCTAAGATGATTCCAAGAATTCTACCTGCCTATATACCACCTCTGAGTGGCACAATAAATCAAGACAGTGTGCCCAAAGACTTTGAATATGAATTGGTCAATGCGTACCTCTCGAAGGGGATACACGTAGTGTGCGCAGACCAAGATAAGATCACAGCATTGAAGTTCAGTGACTTCAAAATTGACGACAGGAAGGTGTACAACATGCTCGCCCCGCATAAGTATATGACCAAAACCAAGGGAATGAACTCAAAGATCATACCCCAGTCATGGACCATGAACCTCACATAGTCCACACTACTCAATGTCATGAAGATTCCTCACTTTGGGAGACACCAAGAAGTCAACACATGCATCAAGCTACTATTGTCCTGCTACCATGGTGGATATTTATGGTTGAATCACCGCATCATAGTGGATTCGGCATTGATTAATCAAATCATCGGGCTGAGCATGCAAGGCCCTGACCCATAGGATTTCTATCCTGGGAAGACCATGGATCGCACTCTTGCGTAGAAGATAAAAGACACATACAGGGATGTCGAGAAGGGAATGTGAGGCTACAAGTTAGCCTCTATCCAGAGCGGTGAAGTGCACCTAGCCTGTCAATTGATTGCAGGGAAGTTAGTTCATAAGAAATGACCCACCCAAGTGAATGGATTTGTAGTCGACCTCGTAGGGAAGTGTGCAGAGGGACTACAAATGAATTGGGTGAAGTACCTTGTAAACCAACTAGAATTGGACTACAGGGAAGTGCAAGATCAAGGATATGAGTTCCACTTCAGCTGGCTTCTCATCTTGATCACTTTTATCGCATGGGATATGTTGGAAGGTACGACCTTCCCGAACATCGATTTGTTTGAACCTCTGGCCATGAATTTCATTACACTATGGTACTCAAATGACATGAACAAGCAGTTGAAATCAAATGTCATCTTCCACACTTTTTACAACCAGTTGAAAGTGGCCATCCAATCTGTTCCTCGTATAACCCCAAACACACTCCATAGGTTCAGGCCCTTGATGAAATTCAGTGCTGACCACCATTTCATCTATATCACAACATGCGTTGATGAGCATAAACAATAGTCATAGTTGTACTACAAGTTGATGGAGGATGACTTAGAAGAGATTACCAAGGAATGGTCGACGGACCTCCTTGTTCTAGCAGACCTTGTGGAGATTTCCAATGTTGATAATCCAGAAACTGTGATAAATATACTCGGACCTAGAAAGATAAAAAATACCAAAGAGGTCCATGGTTTAGATAGTGCATCTGTGAAGACCGCTTCCATATCAGTAGAGAAAGGAGGAGATGGAGAAGAGATAGATGGTGCAGAAGTTGAACCAAAGAAAGGTGAGGCTACACTCCCTAGAGACGAGGAGGACCCCTCAAATAAAAGGAAGGTTTCCCCTCCAAAACCTTCTTCAAGGAAGAAAATGAAAGCAACCAGAACCAAATTTGAGACCACCCTCACATCAAATGACTTCGACTTCATCATCATAGCATTGAATGATGCTTCGCTGGAGACAGAAGAGAAGTAAGAAGCTAAGAAGGAGGAGGTGTTCAGTTGGATTAAGAACAAGCTCCAAATGGTGCAGCAAGAAGTACAGTCCAGCCACGCAGTTTCTACTGCACCTCTATCAACAGGAAAATTAGAACTAGGTGATGAGCCAACTCAACTACACTGCATTGTTGATACAGTCGAAGCTCACCTTCGATGAGCTCAGGAAGAGACAACAAAAGCCACCCACACTTTAGTGCAAGTAAATAAATACCTTGAGGATCAACGCAGTGCTGCAGAATGGGAAAATATTGCTCTGCAAGTGAAGTGGGATGAAGAAAAAATATAGTTACAACAAAGAAAGGAACAGTTACTCGTCGAGAAACTCGAAGTTAAGGAAATGGTTTACAGATCACTTCGCTTTGTGAAATTCATCGAATTAAGGTTCAAAGAGAGAGTTCCACAGTAGGTGGCACAACTCGAAGAAGTAATCCAGCAGCTCCAACAGCGCATAGCAGAGTTGGAGCTCTGCACTGTGCTCGAGACCCCTCAAGAAGTAAGGGACCAACGAGAAGAAACTTCCCATAGTGCAGTTGATAGATTAAAAGATCTTTCCTTCGAGTGTAAGAAGTTGAGTAACAAAATCACCTAGACATGCAAGAACCTCACTGAGAACCCAGAGTTGCAAACATTGAAGTCGCATCTCTAGGAAGCGAAGCAACACACAAATAAACTATAGGCGCAGTTGAAGACCCTATCAACTGTAGAATGAATGAAGAGGTCTCATGAACAATGCACATCTCAGTATAAAATCCATATGCTTCAAATAAAAGTGATGTAAGTCACTCAATGGTTTCAACTTGTGCAAGATAAGGCATGCCAATTGTTTACATAGGTGGAGAACCAAGGAGCATAATTAGAACAGGTTGTCACCGCAACAGAACATCGCCTAGAAGGGCCAATGAATGATGCAGTAATACATGAGTTCATCGAACAAGGGGCCATAGCAAAGAATCAAGTTGAAGAAGCTCGGGCCAAGACTGAGGCATTCAAAGCTGAACTAATCAGACTAGACTGACTCAGGACGAGTCATAGGTGAGTGTTGGGGGCCTGTTGGCCCTTGACCAAGTTTTGGGAGTTTCATGGTCATGTTGACCTATTTTGAGACTTTGAAAACTTGTCAAAGGAGGAGAACAAGACAAAGTAGAGATCACGAGATCTCAACCCCCTTTTGGGCCCCTTTTTGTATTTTTGGGAATATGTAATGGGAATGGGGTGTTGGCCCATGGGTTTACCCATGTTTAGGCCTATTTTGTATGTATAAATAGAAGGATAGGAAATATAAGAAGAGATAATGGTACATCTATGTGATGTGAATGTATGTTAAGTGTGAGTAGAGTCTGTAAGTGTTTTGTGCATGACTATAAGATACTTGCAGAGCTAAGTGTAGATCCTTGTAGCGGATTGTGGAGAGCTTAGTGTTGTAGCGCAAGGAAGAAGGATCTAGCGAGCTGTGCAGATCTTCTGTCCTGTGCAGAGTAAGGGTTTTGATGGCTTTGTTCTTGTAACCGATTGATTGAAGACAATAAATAAGAAGAGTTGGTGGACATAGCCCCAAGGTGGGGGTGAACCACGTAAACAGTGTGTTATGTGCTTTGTTCTTTGTCTTGATGTGTTCATATATTATATGCTAAGTGCTATGATATGTGTAGATAGATCTATTTATGCTTTGTGCTTATTATATGTGAGAATGTTATATCTGATCTAGATATGCATGCTTAGTGCTTGATATGATCATTTTGATCCATTTGTATATGCTAAGTTCTTGACTACTATAGATTAGTGTGAATGTTGCGAAGATCTGTTGTATTAGTGAAGTGAATTGTGATTACATTTTAAGGAACTGACAGTGCTAAGAGTTGTATTAAGTATTATAATCACAAATCGATGTTCTAGATAAGGTTGCAGACACCTGAGTCTTACAACCACCCCTGCCTCTACCTCACGTGAGACTTCATCTGCTTCACAAGTGTTGTCGAAAGGGTCGGTAGTTAGGGATTTGTTGGTCCGTTGTTGTAGCGTTGAACCCTAGGTCTGCCCCTGTGCCAACAAAATCAACTCATCTCCCGATGCTTGGATTGTAGATTCAGAAGAATCACATTACATGTCTTCCTCAGAAGAATTCTTCATTGGATGCATGAAAAGGTCCTCCTATTATGATGGGGGACAACTCTTTTGTCGAAGTCACTAGCAAATGAAGGATTGAACTCATCGATGGAAGCTTCGAGAATGTGTTGCACGTTCCCAAACTTTCTTTCAACCTTCTCTCTATGTATCATATGAAGAATTCCAACATCGTAAATAAATTCATCTTCACACCAAATTCCATGGACATATGCGACATGCAAACCAACTCCAGGGTTGCTACCGGTGAGGTAAATCATCAGTCTAGATTGTATACATTTTCTGAATTCATTGAACCTGATTCTTCTTTACTGCTTACTCATGATGATAAAAGTAGTAGGATATGACACTAAAGGTTTGGACATTTGAATTTCAAATACATGCAACAACTTAGTAAGAACAAATTAGTTGATGTTCTACCATACATCCATTTCTCTAAGGGAGTATGTGAGGGATGTGTTCTTGAAAAACACCCTCAAGAGAAATTCGACAAAGAAAAGTCTCAGCAAGCTTCTACACCTTTATATATGATCCACAATGACCTTATGGGTCCCTTTCCACATCCATCCATCAACAAAGCGAAGTTTACTCTCATTTTTGTTGATGATTTCTGATGTTTTACATGGATCTACTTTCTCAGGAAAAAATTTGAGGTCTTTCAACACCTCAAAGATTTCAAAGCCTTGGTTGAGACACAGTCTAGAAAGAAGATCAAATTCCTCTGAAATGGTAATGGGGGAGAGTATCTAAATCATGAAATCCATAATATTTTCCATGAGGTAGGGATTTAGTTGCAACACACAGTTCCCTATACTCTGCAGAAAAATGGAGTTGTTGAGCGGAAAAACATATCTCTAAAGGAGATGGCATATTGCATGATGCATGCAAATTCACTGCCACAGAGACTATGGGCCGAAGCACTTAATTTTGAAACATACATCCAAAATATATCTCCTCATAGATTTGTCAAGGATAAGACCCCCTATGGGGC
The DNA here is from genome assembly GCA_000966675.3 of Picea glauca. Lineage (NCBI taxonomy): Eukaryota > Viridiplantae > Streptophyta > Pinopsida > Pinales > Pinaceae > Picea > Picea glauca. The sequence goes on from JZKD02S1636749.1 coordinate 57,229, forward strand.
TTGGAGTGGCCTCAAACAGGAAGTGACCCACTTTCTCATTTTTGGTTCACGTGCATGGGCCTAGATTCCCTCTAAAAAGAGGAAGGCACTTGATCCACAGAGCACTGAGTGAATTTTTCTTGGATACCCCAATAGTGTGAAGGGATATAGGCTTATTGATATTTCCTCAGACTAGCTCATCATTGAGTGAAGTTTCCAATTCGAGGAAAGTGTCTCGCATGCAACTCAATAGTCACATGTAGACACCTTCATTCTTCCACCTATCCGAGATGATGAGCATGCACATGTCAACTCTTTTTCAGTCAAGAGTTATAATTCAGAGGACTTAGATGATTCAAATTCAGAGTCAGTACAGTAGGATGCAGAGTTAGATCATCCCGATGTAGTTATAGAGCCAAACCAGAGGCCCAAGTGGGCATAGACTACTCTTCAGGTTGCAGGGGATCTCATTGGTGATCCAACCGATACTAGGAGGACTCGATCTGATTTTAAGGAGCCTCCTTTTTCACTCACTGCCACTGAACCATTTCCCTCTAGGCATATTTTCTTGGTTCATTCTTCAAATCCACAATCTTATGGTGAGGCTGTTGGAAACCCCTTTTGGGAATCCACCATGCAGGAGAAGTACAACTCCCTCCTCGAGAACCAGACTTGGGATCTAGTTCCCCTTCCTTCTGGGAGGAAACTTTTCAGATGCATATGTGTCTACAAGACCAAGAGCGTAGCGGATGGATAGATCAGCAGATACAAATCTAGGCTTGTTGCCAAAGGCTTTCAACAGGTTCATGGTATTGACTATGATGAGACCTTCACTCCAATAGAGAAAATGGATTCCATACCATTAGCACTTGCCATTGCACCATCCAAGGGATGGGAAGTTCATCAGATGGACATGAAGAATGTATTTCTTCATGGTGATATCTCTATGGAGATATATATGGAGTAGGCCCATGAATTTATGCAGGACTCATATTTGGTCTGTCGATTGAAGAAGTCACTTTATGGCCTCAAGCAGGATCTGAGGGCATGGTATGCCAATATGGAATCGTACCTTTTTTCACAGAACTTTGTACATTATAAATCAAACCCAAATGTATACATGCTCAATATGGATGATTCACTTATACTCTTAGTTCAGTACGTTGATGATTTGTTGATCATCGGATGCTCAACTTCAATGATTGTTGGAGTCAAGAGGATTCTACATGACAAGATTTTTATGATGGACATGGATTCGATACACTTATTCCTTGGACTTGAGATCAGTCAGGATGCATCAAGAAACAAACTATTGCAGGCAAAATATGCACGAGATCTCCTTTAGAGATTTCACATGATAGATTGCAAGTCTTCTCTGACTCCTTTCCTATCAGGATTTAAAATTGAGGATGGCGGTGAGACTCCACTGGTTGAAAGAACACAGTACAAAAAACTAGTGGGGATCTATTTTATCTCACACACTCCAGACTAGACCTCTCTTATCCAGTTGGCATAGTTTCCAGGTTCATGCAGGAGCTGCATGAGCTACATTGGAAAGATGCAAAGTGTATCCTTCGATATGTACAGAGCACCATCACCTTTGGGATTTATTATGAAGTAGACTTTACATTATATCTCATCGGGTTTATTAATTCTGACTGGGCTGGCAATAACAATGATCACAAGTCCACATATGGTTACTCACTCAGTCTTGGTTTAGGCCTATTTGTTGGTCAAGCAAGAAGCAAGCTGCCATTTCTCTATCTTTAGTCAAGGTAGAGTATAGAGGGGTAGTTAACATAACTATTTAGGCTATGTGGATACAACATTTTCTCACTGAGTTGGGCATTCAGTTTCATCGATTGATCATCATCTAGTGTGACAACTAAAGCACTCTAAAGTTCTACAGAGATCCAATTTAGAGGTAGTGGATGAAGCACACAGAGATACACATGCATTACATCTGGGACTTAGTACATGAGGGGATCATTGAATTACAATTATGTCCTTTAGTAGAAAAAACGACAAAAATCTTCACCAAGACCTTCATTGAGCAGAAATTCCATTCTAAAGTCATCTTGGAGTGAAGGACACAATTTCCTAACATTTGTAGTTCTTCTTTTTACATACAATGTACCTTGTAGGGGGGTTTTTCCCATGAGGTTTTCCCTCTTTCCTCACTTTATTTTAGTGCATATTTTGTATTTAGGTACCTAAAATGGCCTCGTTTCCAGGACCCATTCTTTATTTTTACCATAGTGATGTTCAGTGGGGGTGTTGGAGCTACTTCACACACACCTAGGATTTATTTTTCCTAAGGTTTATCCTTTTTTATTAGTCATAATTAGTCATTATCCAGTCTCCTTTATTTTAGGGGTTAATATTCCACCTCGAGAATATTCTCTTTCAATTGACACTTCAGTTTGACTAGTTGAGTTGAGTTTAGATGTTGCATTGGTTTTTTCACCATGCGACATTAGGATCGTCACCAGATAATGTGCACTTGCCTTGGAATCATCACCATACTAGTGCATTACCTTTGATTTCCTGATTTAACTCCTCACTATGCTCTGTTCAGTCAGTTAACTGTAGACTAGTTGACTAGTTAACTCAACTAGGTAGCAGTTCACTCCCGTAACTGCCTGAGAGACCAGACTAGGTGGTAGTTCACTCTTGTAACTGTTGCTGTGTGTCCAGATCACTCTAGACAACCACTATGGCCCATTGGTTCTCCTCATGTGCACTCATTGATCTATACATAGTGTATCATGTGTAAATTATTCATTATTCACAATGGTTAATGAGAATTCTTTCATTCTTTCTCTCCTTCTTTTTCTTTCTTCTATTCCCTCTGCAAATGTGTGTATCATTATTTAGCTAGATCTATTCTATGTAGGTTCAACACATTTACAGTATCTTCACAAATTTATATTCCATTAATTTCATATGATGTCTACTCCATTTCAGATTTGTTTTCTGAATTTCATATGGAATATATATTGCATGAGCCTCAGGAGTCACATGCAGACACTTTTACATGCAACATGTATGCATCTTAGGAGAGACATGCATGCACCATGCATGCATCTCAGGAGAAACATGCATGCACCATGCATGCATCTCAGGAGACAAAAATGGGGCCGCACACATCATATTCAATGATGTTATTTTATGAGACTAATTTTGTTAAGAACCAAATATCAATATAGCATAGAAAAACCTCAGAATAAGTACTCAACGCCTTGAAAAAGAGATAATTTCATATAATAAGCCTCTTCAAGGGGGAAACCTCCTTTTAC
>JZKD02S1636749.1:107904-137268 GCA_000966675.3 Picea glauca
TTTGCAGGTATGTGATAATATACACCAGGTCTATTACGGAGTTACAAATCATATTTGGATGATGAAATTAATGAGGGCTTTTGGTTAAGGTACATGTTGGGTACATGGTTGAGACAAGTAGTTGATGAGTTGGCACATACATGAGGTATATAGTTGATGATGTTAGTACACATTGATGAGTCATAGTTGATGAGTAGTTGACACATGATTGGTACATACTTGGTACATGGTTGGATGCACTTGTTTATGGTACAAGTTGATTACAGGTTGTTTGGTACAAGTTGGTGCATGGTTTATGCACTTGTTTATGGTACATGTTGAGGTACAGGTTGATGCATGGTTCAGGTTTATTGGTACAGGTTTACACAACGATATATCTCGTAGTGGTAGTGTGACAATGGTTCCATTATTCTACTTCTACTTTAGGGGGGTTGGACAAGGCAAGGACAGGTGGTTGTATCCACCTTCCGGTTGTAGCTAGAGAACATAGGGGGTTGTAGCCTCCTTTTGGTTGTAGCCATAGAATAGGGGAGTTGTAGATTCCTTCAGGTTGTAGCCTGAGAAAAAAGGGGGTTGGAGCCTCCTTCTAGTTTTAGCTGGAAAACAAAGGAAGTTGGTGCTTCCAATGAATGTAATTATTCAAGACATATAAGAAAAATCATTATGTGTTTTTCTTCCGCTTTGGGTTTCCACATAAAACACTGGTGTATTGTGTATGTGTATGATTTTTCATTTGTTCATTGTTTATTTACTCTATAGTTATTGGATGATAATGCTACATTGATATAACACATGTATTAAATGGTTAAAAAGGATTAAATTGTTCTATTATTGATTCACCCCCCCTCTCAGTAATCCAACAGTGACTTGTCTGTCCCAGGTGGACATTGCTTTCCACCGTATGGTATTGAAACTTGTAGAAACATAAAAACATTATATTTGAGGATGCAAGAAAATAAAAAATCACTATGGTGAATTTGTCAAATGTGACACATACTTGTGTATGTAGTACACCAAATGAATAGGCTTCCTATAGTACTGCATTAGTGGTGGAGACCGACACTATTGCATCTATTGAAGTAAAGGGCCTGTTATAGGGGTGTCACAACTGCAAAACATCATATAATAAGATATCAAAATAAATACATAGAGTATTATATGTATAAGAACATAGATATGGTTAAGATAATAACCTCCTCCATGAAAGTCTGATATCCACTGGCCTCCATCATCCCATAACACATCTTCCTAAAACTTGATCATCTATGAGTCTCACATGAATGAGTGCTTTGTCCATGTGCCCTCTCCTAGTTTCACCCTATTGTAGGGGTTGAAGGTATGAACCCTATGTCAATGTCACTAGAAGGAACCTCCTATCAATATAGAGCAACAAAACTCCCATGTCATACCAAACTATGAGTCAACGTTGATAAAGATATGTGTGCTTGTTGGATGTCCCCTACAATTGGGAGGTGTTGGGAAGGGGGTTAGGAATTTTCATATAAGGAAAAGGATCTAGAATAGGGTCACACCTAGCATGCTCTCTATCTTGCGCAAACCCTAAACCCACCCCTAGAAATCACCAATGTCAAAGTAGTTGACATGGTGACCCAAAATAAATTATGTCCATAATTTCCTCATGAAATATAGAGGCATCTCCCTGTAATTACAAGGATGTTTGTTAAACACCATGCACGATATATCTATCCAATTATCCCTAAATTGTGGGTGGATACACCAATCCATACAAATATGTCTCTTGTTGATAGGTGGTTGTAGACCATATCTAGGATCAATAGATAGAGACATCAAATCTTGTTTCGAAATATTCAAGTCTTTGACTTGGTTTTTGTTGAGTCCAATCTTGTAATAGTCAAACATCCTATCCCTATATTCAAAAATATCGGTTAATTTCCCTTGGGAAATTTCAATGGACGATATAATGGCATCAAATGAAAATCGTCTAGGATCTCTTATACCCCTTAAGACATGGACAATTGATCTCAAAGTGTTCAACCCATCATCAATTTGTGTGTTTATGTTTGGTGGTAGTAGTGGGTTGGGGTTTTCTTCACCTTCATGTTGTTGTGTGGGGTTTTGATTTTCTCTAGGTTCCATCTTAATTATTCTACTACAATTTAATAAGGGATTTCATATAAATTAGGTCATTTCCTTAATTAAATTAATAAGTTACACAAAACATGCAAATCAATAGTTTAAGAAATTAAAAAAACAAGAAAATAATCACAAATACATACCAGGATGTAAGGATCTTATACCAATTCCACAAGTTTCTTCTTCTTCAAATGCGAGTGGAAACAACCTACAAACAACATCATTGTAAACAATCTTAAGTAATTGTAACTTGCATTCATAATTTATAATATGTTCATATGCAAAATTGTATTTCCTTCACAATTAAACTTTACTAATAAATATACTACCTTTTTTAGAAGGTCATGCAAAGGCCCTTGTAATACCAATGTGGTATTTGCCTCCCACAAAAGGATAGGGGGTGTTCGGTGCAGGCCTATTTTTAGGAAAGACCTTATTTTGGAGCATGGACAACACCTGGCAAGAAAGAAGTATGCAGAAAAAGAAGGAAAAACAACATGTAAGAGGAAAACCCATGTGCGAGGAGGAAGATAAGACTAACCATATTAGGGTTAGGGTTTTTTATAAGAATTGTAAAGGCTATAAGCTTGAAAAATAGTACAAATAAGAACCTAGGAGGTCTAGGTCAAGGGTTAGTCAATTCGATATTATTGAGAAGTTGAGAGACTATCGATTGTAATAAGGAGGTATAAGAGTCAAGTAAGGTAGATTTTGAGGGTTATATCATAGGTTGAGGAGCCTGGTGTGATCTAGTTCGCCTCATAGAGGTTCCTTAACCTCATCATGATGTATGATTGAATATGTAATGCACATAGTGAAAAAAAATTTAGTAGACTAAATAAAAGAGCAGAGAAGCCAAATCCTTGTGGACATAGCCCAAGAGGGGGTGAAGCATGGTAAAAAATGTGTTGTATGTGATGTTTTATTGAATTCTTATTTGTTGTTAATGGTTATTTTATGAATGAATGATTATATAGATGTATTAGAATGCATGCATGATCCTAAAGATGAATGAATCCTAGAAATACTTGAATCAATAACAAAATTAATGCATGAAGAAGATAAAATACAACCCTAGATCCCCACTCATTCCTAGACTGCAAACACCTAGGTATTGCATTCACCCATAGAGCTATCTTAGGTGATACTACGTTGTGTGATCTTTGTGCAGCATTGTCTTATGGTTTACCAGGAGGGTCGATAGTTTTAGAGGGTTTTGTTGGAAACCTATTTAGATCTGAACCTGGGTCAACCCAAAAATAATAATAACTGAGAGAATTAACCAACAAATGGTTTCATTGTCGGTTGGAATTGCATAGGATTGACTGGATGGGATTTGTGGAAGAAACACGTGGTTAATGAAGGTATAGAAGGGAATGTTTAGGCCACAAAATCCAACGAAGATAGAGATTGAAAGATGGTTGAAAATGAAGTAACTCGAGTTTTCTCATAAGGACAACAAAAACCCTAAGATAACATGGTGCAAATATCTCAACAAATACGTGTTTAGTGACTTGCATGAGGTATTTTTCTGTGATTTCCCACATTTTTTGCAAGAGTGGTTATTAAGGTTAAAATAAAACCACCCTAAAAACTGAATCAGACAGTTGGAGTGGAATTTTGTGGAGATCGCGCAGTTACAACAAGTTAGTAACAAATTTATGCACACAGTAGATTTTTGGTTAGATAGTATTGTTGGAGAGTTTATCACTGAATTTGCAGTAGATACTGCAAAGTCCTACAACGCAGCAAAGTAGGATTTTCTAAAAGGACCCATAGGTAGGTATATCAGATCGATGTATACTTCAATCAATATTTTATTGTATAACAATGGTGTGATGACCATGGAATCAAACATCTAAACTTCCTTGCGTGCATGGGGAAAGAGGGGAAGCACTAACAGGAAGCTGAGAAATGGACAAAGAAACATATAAGGGGAAGAAAGGAGGAGGCAATGGACCCAATCATGATGGAGGAAAACCATATAAAGTAGATAATGGAAAAATTTGGAAAGACGCGCAGTGCATCACCCTACCAATATAAGATGAATAACAAGAAGATAGACATAGTTGATAGAGAGCACTTGTCAAGTGAAGAGGAAGAGGTAGATGATATCCGGGATGTGTATCATATTAAGAAAATCATGCATGAAACATATGAAAGGAAAATAGGGGTTCAAGGTCAAGCATAAAAGGCAGAACTCCAATCCATATCAATGTTAGGGTGGAACCTACAACCCCATGTGCGACTAGTACACCAGAGATAATACCAATGTTTAGAAAACTGAATTTTAGTGGAAGAAAGATAGAAGAAAACACATCCAAGCAAGGAGTAGGGACTGGAGGATCCATTTTAGGAAGTAACAGTCAAATATCTACATTGTGCGAGGGTATTAGTTCAACACAGTTTAAAATGGCAGGACATGAACCCATGATCAGATTACCATAATTTCAGGGAGAGGCATCAGAGGACCCTGAAAATCACTTATTCATCTTTGAGAATATCAAGGAAGAAAATCAGATCACAGATGGGGATACAAAACTCACCCAGTTAGCTATCACGCTAAGAGACCGCAAACTGGATTAGTACATGAGCCTAGATGTAAACAGTCCACGAGGTGTAACAAGGACTATTAAAAACATGAAAAACCTATTGATAAATGAATTTCAAAAGACTAGCTCAGAAGATCAGTACATGAATGAAATGATTGAAATGAAGAAGCAACCAAGTGAGTCTGTTTGGGAGATTGATCAAAGTTTTAAGCGTCTAAAAGCTAAGTTGAAATATGGCATGACTGACATGCAACATAGACATCTATTTGTGAACTCACTGTTACCACATTTGAAATACCCATTAAGACAATAGAAGTTCCAAACTAAAGTAGAGGCTCTATAGGAAGCCTTATAAATGGAAGAGAACTAGTATCAACAGACAGATCTATCAATAGAGGATTTAAAGAAAGATCTGAAGAGTATAACATTTCAACTTAACCAGAATAAGGGTAAAGAGAAAAGAGAAGTTGTTTGGTGTACCTCATGAAGGACATAAGGACACCATAAGAATGAATGTCCCAATTTTGTGCAGTATATGGAAATAGGGGTGCCAAACCCATTGCCAACAAGAGGACCATGGTGTGATATTTTTAAAATGCATGGGCATGATCCATATCATTGTCCAATGATGTAGAAGTATAATGAAGTACCTAAAAGTTCATATTGCAATTTTTGCAAGTGAGTGGGTCATGATGATAAGGATTGTAAGACGATGGAGCTAATGAGAGAAATAACTTCATATACTTATAAGGTGCAAGAAGATATCATGACAAGACAAGATGCACCTCATTTCTAATGGGTACCACCACCATATAACAATGTGCAATAGTATCATAAAAATGCACAACTGCAATACAACAATGCATATCCATAGTATAAACCTGCACAGTATAACCAAGTACCTTAGTAAAATGCACCACGAGGAGTTCGAGGGGGATACAGAGGTGGAGGAAAATCTAGAGAAGGATTTGGATGAAGAAGAGGACCAGTAGTGTGTCACAAATGAAAAAAAAAAGGACATTATGCAAGGGAATGCCCACTTTCACCAGTGACATGTATGTACTTTCATGTAGCAGACCATGACATAGAAGACTACCCAACACTCTTGGGAAAGATCCAAGAAAAAAGGAATCAAAACAACCAGAACATCCAGTGGATTTCTACAAAATCTAGGGATGATGGAAGAAACATCAATATAGTCACTCGAGGAGGAGCCAAGACGGGATCTGGCGCAGTAAAAAAAGATCCAATGCAACACCAATGGGTGAAGAAGAACACTAAACCACATAAGGAGTTTGATGCATGAAAAGAAAAGGAATCATTCAAGGAGGAAAGACAACAATTTCTCAAGATAAATGTTTCATCTACATCAGTTGTGCAACAAAAGTATAACTCACCAATGTATGATATGCCCTAATCAATGGACCATACCAGTAAACGACAACAGTTAGAGAAAGTAAGTACCATAAAAACTTTTATTCAATCCTATGTTAAGTTATTAAAGGATCCATCATTTGTTAATATCTTTAAAAAATTTCTAGAAATATGTAACATAGAGGCAAGAGGAAAGTTAAAACAAAAAACATTCAATCATCTCCATACCAAAAGAAGGACAAGAAGAGAATTCAGACTGAATGCCAACATTAGGGATTTTAATATGGGTGATATCATATTTGATTAAGGATCTTAAGTAAATTTTTTACCTAAGAAAACATGGAAGTGTATGGGACAACCCACACGAGGCTATTCACTTGTCCAGTTGAAATTAGTAAATCAACATAGAGTATTACCAATTGGAAGGCTTAACGGTGTGACAATATATTTGGATGGAGTGTGCACTATGGTAGATTTTGAAGTAATAGAGATAGTAGATGGTACAACACCTTACCCAACATTTCTTGGATTGGATTGGGAATTTTATAACCAAGAAATAATCAACCTGAAGACAAGGAAGATGACATTTGAATCAGGTGAATATAGAGTCATTGCACCATTATATCCCTTAGAAGGAGAAAATTTTGTAGAACCCACTTGTTTGGATCTGGAAGAAATAAACCAGTTGTACAGAACCACCACACGAGATGAGGATTATGTTAACCCAACTATAGATGGGGTAGTCACTTGGAGAAGCATTACATTGTGTGCTTCTGACTCAGATACAAGCTTGCAGAATTGGAAACAACGATTACATGAAGTTTCCACAAGAAGGTGTGAAAGAATAGACTAAGCAGTAAGATGGTTTGGTACAGAGATAAGAGAAACTCCCAGTTTTCATGGGTTAAATGACTTAGAGGAATTTTTGAAAAAATATGAAGAGGAAGTATTAGAAAATCAGAGGCTCTTAGCCCTAGATATCACACTCAAGGTTGCACTTGGAAGATGGTGGGGTGCACACAAAGAAACCATTCAGGACTAGTACCAATGTAAATGAGTAATGCTCATTATATTTTTTGCAGAGAAGGGGAGAAATAAAATGTAGAGGTATGATCGATAGGGAATTTTAGTTGAACACTTAGAGAAGTGAAAGGCACCGTGGAGGATGACACCACCAAAGGAGTGGCCTTATCACTCTATCCATACATTGGAAGGAATTCCAGGGAACTAGTATATAGAATAGGATATGCACAGAGCCACTACACAATGGACGATCCAGGTGGATATCGGTGGCCACCCACCTCTTCCAACTAGCTCAAAACAATTTTCTGACAATTCTGGCAATTTACTATTTTTAGCAGTTTTTAACGTCTGGGGCCATTTTGAGGGCCTAAATGAATGTTTTTGGGGATAGATCTTCTCAATGATATCCAAAGGCTCTAATTGATCCCCTAAAATTAATCTCCTCAACAATACCTTTCCAACGAGCTATCGTTCACCCCAAACGGAGATTGTATGCCAATGTTACGCCCCTGGGAAGTTGATACACCAAACTACCCAAAATGGGGTCCACAAAATTGTTGTCTTTTCAGCTTCTGGGGTTAGGGTTTTGGATTTTATTTATGATAAAAAGGCCTTCGGAGACTCATTGTAAAATCAAATTTTTCGAATGCGAGTAGTAGACACATCTCTTCTCAGATATAAGCTGCCACCATTCTAGCGAGTCTTTAACTTTGTATTTTTACAGTCTTTGTACATTTTCGCTCATTAATAGAAAATTGTGTATTATTGTATCTCAGTGTTTATGGTTGCATATATGATACATTTCTATTATATTATTGGATATCCGAGATATCTTTGTACATTTATTTATTATATCTCTGCTCTCATTTCGTGCCCAAAATAATCTGGATCAGTGGTATCAGAGCAGGTTGTTGTTGATCGTTTTTCAATGCATGTCCCCAACGAGGTCCAAGTATAGAAAGTTGGTTCTCGAGCTTGTCTCTCTTGAATAAAATCACTCTCACACTCCCAAGAAACTCTCCATGGTAGACAAAAATAAAAACGACGGAGCAGGAGATTATATTAATTTGTTTCTTGAGCAATCTCTCACACGACAGAGAGACGAAATGATGGAGAATTTTTCCCACATCCTTCAACGCCTGCCAATAACAACAGGAACATCTTCATCAAGCAACCACTTTGGAGGAACCTCTCCTTTCAAGGTACAATTTAATTTTGATATTCCCATATTTGAAGGAAATATAGATGCATATGCCTTAGAAAAATGGTTAAATCTGCTAGAAGGTTATTTCTTTGTTCATAATTTCTCCAATAGGGAAAATATCACCTTCACACTTCTTAAGGCTCTCCCCCATGTCAAACATTGGTGGGAAACTAACTGGGCACAAAGTTACACAAAGGAGTTTGAAATATATGGGGTTGAGCCCACTTGGGAGTTTTTTGTGGATGTGGTAAAGGAACAATATTATCATGTTGGAAACTATGAGGACTAGTACATGAGATGGACCACACTGTGGCAAGAGAGGGGCCAAGCAGTTCTGAAGTTCACCAATACCTTCCATACCTTGCGCACCAATCTAGGTATCAAAGACTCTGAACGATATTTGGTTCTAAAATATCGTGAGGCTCTACACAGATACATCCAAATTGAAATGGATTTTTTGGACATCTCATCACTTGGTGTTGCTTATCGATATGTTGTTAAAATCAAGAAGAAATTTAAGAACCGGAACAAACAGGTGTTCAGGTCTGCAAATCTGCAACAACCAAAGTATGATAAAGATGGCCCTAAAAAAAAGTCCCCTGAAAACCAGTCCAATTCATAGGAAAATAAGTGTCATGGAAAGAGGAAGAAGGACATTGGAAAATGGTGTGATTTCCACAAAATCCCCTAGCACAACACTGATGAATGTCACTCAGAATAGTCATTGGTGATAGAGATCAAAGACAAGGAGCCAAACTCTAATTCAAAATCTGATTCAGAAAATATTGATAGAAAAAAGATCATTGACACAGACCCCACTACTATTGTCGTGACCGCAACAATTCAACTAGAAGAACCCACAAATCCTAAAGAGGGGGAGCGCCTTTTTCATTCACAAATGTGGGTGAATGGGACCCCATTGCATTTTATTGTTGATAGCAAAATATAGAAGAACCTCATCTCAGCAGAGGTCATCAAACATTTTGGATTTTCAACAACACCACACCCACAACCATACAACATCAGGTGGCTTTGTCAGGGACAAGATCTTTGTGTCACTTAGTAGTGTCGATTGTCATATGACATCAAACCCTTCAAGGATGAGGTATTATGTGATGTTTCCCTGCTAGATGTCTGTGATTTTCTCTTGGGTAAGCCATATATGTGGAAGAGTCGTGCTATCTATGAGTCTTAACCCCGTAGTATCATTGTTACTCTAGGGGGTCATCTCTACACAATACCATAGGTAGTTCAAAATATTGTCCCACCTAAACAATGTCGCAAGATAGTATCTCATACTAAAAAATTCAGCTTCTTCAAAATCTGTTCAAAAGGTGAACCAAAAGGCTACTGCAACCAATAGAGCCTCAACCCAAGCACCTTTTATCCAATAGAAGAAGGTCGAAAAGAATGCAGCAAAGCCCAAAGATTCCTTCTGCACCCAAACATATCATGTATCCCGACTGATTGTATAGATTCAAATCCTCTAGCAACGAGTTCTTGATAGCCTTCCACAAAATGACATCTCCAACAAGGCAAGCAGTGCACCAATATTCAATCACTTTCCCCTCTCTCACAAGAACTCAACGCAATGGATGTTGTATTACTAAGAGGTGGGTTGAATCAATAATAGAGCAATATAGTCCTTTTTAACCATATAATGCAAGTGTTATATCAATGTAGAATTTCCATCCAATATTTGCAGAGTAAATAAACAATGAAGAAATGAACAATCATACACATACACAGTACACCAGAAACCCAAAGCAGGAGAAAACTATAGAATGATTTTTCTTATATGTCTTGAAGAATTACATTCATTAGAAGCACCAAATTCCTTTGTTTTCTAGCTACAACTGGAAGGAGGCTCCAACCCCCTAGTTTCTCAGGCTACAACCTGAGGGAAGATCCAATTACCCAATTCTCTAGCTACAACTAGAAGAAGGCTACAACCTGAGGGAAGATCCAATTACCCAATTATCTAGCTACAACCAGAAGAAGGCTACAACCTCCTATGTTCTTCGGATACAACCAAATGTGGATACAACCACCCATCCTTGCCCCATCCAACCACCCTGAAATATAAATTCCAAATGTAGATAAACTTTCATTGCCATTGAATCAACCACTTCCACTGTCAACCTATCACTGTCAACCTGTACCAATAACCTGTAATAACCTGCACCAATCAACCTACACCAAACAACCTACACCAATATCCTAAACCAACATGTACCATGCATCAACCTTGACTCATCAAGATGTACCAACATCATAAAATATACACCTCATGTATGTGCTAACTCATCAACTACTTGTCTCAACCATGTACCCAACATGTACCTCAACCATATACCAAAGGCATACACCAATATAACCATCAAAAGTTATCTAACAATTCATCACTCTATCCATAAACAAAATACCATAAACCTTTACATCAAACCATGTGCAACAACCTCATTGTTATGTAACCTCAAGCTAAACCAACAACTTCAGCAACACATCACAACCAAAAGACCAATACCCATATGCCAAATACCAACAACAAAATACCAACTTTATCCCTCAACAAATTTGATATATGGAGCAATATTGAACATCCAATACCATCTCAAGAGCTAAACCCTAGCTCATAAGACATATCTCAAACAAGATGTGCCATATCTCTCATAAATAGACCCCAACGATATTGTTTCCATGATTTTTCTTCCGCACTTTTTCTGTTGTGATTTTTCTGCCATGATTTTTCTGACGCACTTTTTTTGCCACGATTTTTTTGTCACACTTTTTCGGTCGTGATTTTTCTGCCACACTTTTTCTACTACACTTTTTCTGTCACACTTTTCCTACTACACTTTTTATTCCACACTTTTCCTGCCGCACTTTTTCTGCCACATATTTCCTGCCGCACTTTTCCTGCCACACTTTTCTTGCCACACTTTTTATGCCGCACTTTTTCTGCTGCACTTTTCCTGTCGCACTTTTCTCTATCAATAATAGTTTCTCAAATAACCTTTCACAAAATAGATATTCAATGATATTCAATATGTTAAAGTGTGATTAAATGACAGAGCCTTGCCTCTTATTTATACTTTCATGTAGCATCCCACTTTCCTTATTTTAGGGATTTCTCCATTAACTTTATTATTTAAATAATTTCTTTTGCAAAAACTTTGACTACTTTGACCTTTTGGGGCTTCTATATGACTCATGAAGGTTCTCCAACTTCACATGGCCATAAATCGCTAACCATGATGAGTTATGTGACGTTCCACATACCATCGAAAATGGAATGACATGTACTATCCATATAGAATAGTCTTACCTGAAAATATATCAAAACTCATACCATTATCCATCAAGAAAAATTTGGTCCATTACCCAAACCTTTGTTCTACTGAAATTCACTATCGTACTTTCTTCAAGGGTTGACATCAATGAAAACCAACCCAATTAATCAACAATATCCCCCTTTGGAATTGATGGAAACACTCTCAACACTCTAATGCAATACTGAAGTCATGTCATGCAATACTAAACTCATATCACTCATGCTCCCCCTGTGACCATCGCTCCCCCTGGAACCATGCCTCTATGTTATGCATCTAATAAATATATCCCCCTTTGTCATCAATGGAAAATGTATCTTTCCATCCGGGGCTACTCCCCCTAACTGAACTGTCCGTGGGGATACTCCCCCTAACTGAAATCTTCTTGAAACTGATCTCCCGACCTGAATTGTCCTCTTTATGGTGCTTCCTCATCTAAATCTAAGACATATAAGATAAGAATTCAAAATAATTTACTTTGGAGTAGAAATTACTCCAAGTCTCTGGCAAAGATACTGAAAGGCTTCCTATGGAAGCGATTTTGTAAAGTTGTCTGCCACTTGTTCTTTTGTGCCCACATATTCAACTCTGATGTTCTTCTCTGCAACCTGTTCCCGTAGAAAGTGATACTTTATTGAAATTTGTTTCGTATTGGAGTGCATCACTAGGTTCTTTGAGATACTGATGGCACTTTTATTATCACAATAGATTGGAATGGGCTCATCATACTCAAACTATATATCTGTTAGAGTTTGTTTCATCCATAGAACCTTTGTACAACATGATGTTGTTGCAATATACTCTACCTCGGCTATAGATAAATATATTGATGTTTTTTTCTTGCTTAGCCATGATACTAAACACTCACTCAAGTAGAACGTTACTCCACTGGTCCTTCGCCGGTCATCAATGCAACGTGTCCAATTTTCATATGTGTAGGCAATAAGTGATAGATCATTTCCTTTTGGATACCACAATCCAAATTCTTATGTTCCTTTGACATATTTGAAAATCCTCTTCACTTATAATACATGTGATTCCTTTGGTGCTGCTTGAAATCGTGCCACCTATCCAACTATTTTCATTACATTAGGTCTGGATGTTGTCACATATAGAAGGCTACCAATCATTGACCTGTATTTCTTCTGATCTATAGACTTTGAATAATTATCTTTTCTCAACTTGCAATTGCTTTGCATGGGAGTGATAATTGGTTTGTAATCTTCCATTCCAAACCTCTTTATCATTTCTCTAATATACTTGGTTTGAGAAATAAAAATTCCTTGGTTTCTTTGACGTATCAGAAGACCCAGAAAGAAGGATAGTTCTTCAAGTAATGATATTTCAAATTCATTCTTCAAGTCCTTTGCAAATTTCTAGATTAACCTGTCATCAGTACTTCCAAAAATAATATCATCAACATAAATTTCAATTAATAAAATACTATCTTGAGTTACCTTGATGTAGAGGTTATTGTCTGCACTTGCTTTTCTAAACCCTGCCTGCCATAGATATTTATCCAGCCTAGAGTACCATGCTCTAGGAACATTTTTTAGACCATACAAGGCCTTATTTAATTTACACACATAATCTGCATTCTTTGACAACTGAAATCCTTCTGGTTTTTCAATGTAGACTTCTTCTTCAAGTTCCCCATTCATAAAAGATGATTTTACGTCCATATGATACACTTTAATATTTTTGGAGCATGCATAAGCTAAAAGAAATTAGATTTCTTCCATTATGGAAACTGGGGAAAATGTCTCTTCAAAGTCGATTCCTTCAACCTATGCTTATCCTTTACATACCAATCTAGATTTTTTCCTTGTAACTTGTCCATCTTCATTCAATTTATTCCTATATACCCAGTTTGTGTCGATCACATTCTTATCCTTTGGTCTTGGAACCAATTCCAAAGTGTTATTTTTCTCTATTTGATCCAATTCTTCATCCATAGCCTTATTCCAAAATTCATCCTTGTTGGCCCCTTCAAAACAGGTTGTTTCAATCGTATATGAGAGTGCTAGGTGTGTTTTTTATGGTGAATGGATTCTTCTTCTAGTCTCAACTCCTGCATCTTTGTTTCCGATAATATGATCTAAAGGATGATTCTTCTATACTCATCTGCTAGGTGTCTTTGGAGGCACTTGTTGAACTTGATCTTATTCTTCTGTCAGATCCTCTTCATCTTCCCCTTCTACTTCTTTTTCATCTTCTGCTTCTTCTTCATAAAGTTGTTCCATTGATTCATTTTTTTATTCCTTTAATTCTTGTCTACATGTTTCATCAATTGTTACGATGATTCTTTCCACAACTTCATTCAATTTCAGGTGGTAATACTTGTATTTTTTCCTTGTACTTGAGTAACCAACAAGTACTCATTTTTCCACATGAGAGTCAAACTTTCCCATTCTTCCATCTTCTCTTTTGATGTAGCATTTACTTCCAAAAACTCTGAATTTCTTCACATTTGTTGGTCTTCCTTTCCATAGCTCGTAGGGAGATTATTCAGTGTTGTTTCTAAGGATTACTCTATTTTGAATGTGAACTGATGTATGCATTGCCTATGTCCAAAATATATCTATCAATTTGGAATACATTAGCATTGTTCGAGCCATTTCTTATACTGTCATGTTCTTTCTTTCAACAACTCCATTCTTTTGAGGTGTCCTAGCAACGAAGAACTTCCTTTTTATTCCATGCCTGCTACAGTAGTCCATAAATTCCTTTGAAGTGAACTCTCCTCCATTATCATATCTCAAGCATTTGATTTTTAAATCCATTTCATTTTCAATCATTTCCTTGTAGACCTTGAAGTTTTCAAAAGCTTCTGACTTATTCATGAGAAAGAAAACTGCAGTCATTCTTGTATAATCATCAACTAATAACATAAAGTATTTCTCATCTTTTAAACCCTTTGTTGTATTTGGTCCAACTAGATCAGTATGCACAATTTCTAGTGATCTTGTCATTGAATATTCTTTTGATTTAAACCTAGTCTTTGTTTTCTTTCCTTGTTGACAATGCTTGCATAAAGTGTTGGTTGGTTTCGTGATCTAGGGAATTTCTCTAACTTCTTCCCTTTTACTGACTTTGACAAGGTTATCAAAATCTATGTGACCCATTCTTATGTGCCATAGACAACTTTCATCTTCCTTTCCTAGGAAACACTTTTCATTTCCAATTTCACTTAATACATTTATGTTGCTTGAAGTTCTCGTCATTGTTGCAATCAATTTTCCTGAACCTTATTTTATTAGCTCACTTTTTTTTTAATCGAAAGTAAATTTATGACCTTGGTCACACATTTGACTCACACTTATATGATTATGTTTCATATCTTCTACTAGTAGAACATTTTCTGCCTTCGTATTCTTGTCCCCAATTCTGATTGTGCCTTTTCCAATGATTTTAGTTGAATCATCATTTCTGAAGGAGACTGATCCATCTCTTTCCTTTCTTAATGTAAGAAACCTGTCTCTATCACCTGTCATATGTTTTGAATATCCATTGTCAACATACCAACCATGTTTCTTCTTCTTAGCTTGTAGAGAGAGTGTGCCTTCTTCATTGCTATATTGATTTTGTTTTCTTATCATTGTCCTTTTTTGAGGCTCCTATCTGTGATTGTTTTTGTTCTGTTGTGGTTCTCTAAGAGGGGTTGTCATTCTGCAATAATTTGTATCATTCCACTTCAATGCTCAAATATTCAAACCTACTGTAACTTCTTATCTGTGTTTAACTAGGAATTCTCCGATAACCCTTTTGTGTATGACTTTCAAAGTTGTTTATGTTCCTGTTGTTAGCTCTGCAATTCACAACTTTATGTCCAAAATTATTACATGCATAACATAAACCAAAAAATATAGTTTGATACCTGGGAGTTGAATATATTATGAAAGGAGGTACTCTTATGAATCCTTCTTCTTCCTGAGGCCTATCTATTTATGTTGGTCGTTTATTCTGAAATCTAAATCTTTTCGGTGGAGGAGTGTCCCTGTAATTTTCTTTGTAGACCTTCCTATCCCCTTTGATTGTTTCTCCATAAATTTTTGGATATGTTTCTTGTTCTGTTATTTTGGAGCTTGATCCATTTTCTGTATGATTGTATCCAAGTCCGGACTTGTCATGATGAGGTTTTTGACTGCTAATAATGTCATTCAAAACTTTTGAGTTGTTCTGCATATTTTTATTTTGAATATCCTTTCTTAATGTGAAAATTTATGCTTCCAAATTTCCAATGATCCTGTCTCTTCCTCCTAGATTTTCTTTGAGTACTTCTTAAATTATTTTATCTTCTTCAATTTGAACCTTCAAATTTGTGATCATTTGTTCTAGTTCTTGAGTGTCTTCTTTCTTGTCTAGTTATGCTTGTAGTTTCTTGTTTTTCTTCTTTTCTCTTCTGATAACTCATATGGCACACAACAATTCTTCTCGGTAGTCAACTTATGTCTCTTCATATTCTTCTTTGGCCTCTTCATATTCTTCTTTGGAGTCTTCTTTATCAGATTCTTATACTTCCATGAATAGAACCCTTTATGTATCATTGTCACTGACTTCATCTTCATCTGATGATGAGATGTCTTCTTTGGTGCATACTCTTTTCTTGAAAACTTTCTTTGTGGTTCTTTTTCCTTTATATGTTTGTTTTCTATTTTAATAACCGTCATAATTTCTCTTTTTATTATGAGGACATTTGTTAGAAAAATGAGAAATACCATCACAATTAAAACAAATCAAAGGAAGATTACCTCTATACCTGTCATTGGTTCCCTTGTTCAATCTTCTGACAAAGTTGGCCACTTCTTCATCATCTTCTAAGACATCACTGTTGTTGCTATGTTCTTTTTCTTTTTTATTTCCCTTTTGCTTTGACCTTTTGGAAGCCTTGAAGGCTTCTTCTTTTATATCTGGATTTTCCTGTTCATTTCCCATTTCATATGTTGTGAAGATTCCATGTAGTTCATCCATGCTTATTGAGTTTATATCTGCTCTTTCTTCTAGTGCTGATATCTTAGGGTCAAATCTCATAGGAAGAGATCTTAGTACCTTTTGAACAATTATAGATTCTTTGATTTCTTCTCCCAATCCCAAGATTGCATTTATTGTTTCACCGGCTTGTAAAAAGTAAGTTTCAATGTTCTCATCTTCCTTCATCTTTAGTTGTTATAACTAACCTTTGTAAGTTTGAAGCTTTGTTGCTTTGACTTTTGAATCTCCTTCATAAATATTTTGAAGTTTGTCCCAAATATATTTAGTGGATTTACAATGTGTAACTTTGGTGAATATTGATTCTCAAGACCATTCATAAGTGCATTTGTGCCTTTGGAATTATTCTGACTGACTTTCATAGCTTTGTCATTTGTCGGCAAAACTGTTGGTGTTGTGTATCCATCTACAATTAATTGCCAAATTTCAAATCCCTGTGCCTGTATATGTCTTCATACTTATGCTCCAAAAGGCATACTTATGTCCATCAAACTGTGGTATTCCATTTTTATACATGTTGTTTCTCTCCATGATCTACCTTTAAGTTGTTAAACTGATTTATGAAGGAACCTCATTGTGATACCAATTGTTGGATTACTAAGAGGGGGGGTGAATCAGTAATAGAGAAATATAATCCTTTTCAACCATATAATGCAAGTGTTATATCAATGTATCATTATCATTCAATATTTGTAGAGTAAATAAACAATGAACAAATGAACAATCATACACATACATAGTACACCAGTGTTTTTACGTGGAAACCCAAAGCAGGAGAAAACCACAGAATGCATTTTCTTATATGTCTTGAAGAATTACATTCATTGTAAGCACCAACTTCCTTTGTTCTTCAGCTACAACTAGAAGGAGGCTCCAACCCCTTAGTTTCTTAGGATACAACCTGAGGGAAGCTCCAACTCCTCAATTCTCTGGCTACAACCCCCTTATGTTCTCCGACTACAATTGGAAGGTGGCTATAGCCACCTGTCCTTGCCCCATCCAACCACCCTGAAATATAAATGCCAAATTTAGATAACCTTTCACTGTCACTGAATCAACCACTACCACTGTCAACCTGTCACAGTCAACCTATACCAATAACCTGTAACAACCTGTACAAATCAACCTTCACCAAACAACCTATAGCAATAACATGAACCAACATGTACCATGCATCAACCATGCATCAACCTTGACTCATCAATATGTACCAACATAATCAACTACACACCTCATGTATGTGCCAACTCATCGACTACTTGTCTCAACCATGTACCCAACATGTACCTCAACCATATACCAAATACATACACCAATATAACCATCAAAAGTTATCTAACAATTCATCACTCTATCCATAAACAAAATACCATAAACCCTTACATCAAACCATGTGCAACAACCTCATTGTTATGTAGCCTCAAGCTAAACCAACAACTTTAGAAACACATCACAACCAAAATACCAATACCCATATGCCAAATACCAACAACAAAATACCAACTGTATCCCTCAACAAATCTGATATATGCAACAATACTGAACATCCAATACCATATCAAGAGATAAACCCTATCTCACAAAACACACCTCAAACAAGATGTGCCATATCTCTCATAAATAGACCCCAACCATGTTGTTGCCACGATTTTTCTGCCGCACTATTTTTGCCACACTTTTTCTGCCGCAATTTTTTTGTTGTGATTTTTTTGCCACACTTTTCCTGTCGCACTTTTTCTGCCGCACTTTTATGTCACACTTTTCCTGCCACACTTTTCTCTATCAATAATACCTTCCCAAATAACCTTTCACAAAATAGATATTCAATGATATTCAATAGGTTCAAGTGTGATTAAATGAGAGAGATTTCCCTCTTATTTATACTTTCAGGTAGCATCCCACTTTACTTATTTTAGGAAGTTCTCCATTAACTTTATTATTTAAATAATTTCTTTTGTGAAAAAATTCACTACTTTGACCTTTTGGGGCTTCTAGATAACTCATGAAGGTTCTCCAACTTCACATGGCCATAACTCTCTAATGGTGAAGAGTTATGTGACGTTCCACATACAACTAGAAATGGAATAACATGTACTATCCATATATAATAGTCTTACCTGCAAATATATCAAAACTCATACCATTATCCATCAAGCAAACTTGGGTCCATTACCCAAACCTTTGTGCTATCGAAAATTGTTATCGTACTTTCTTCAAGGGTTGAAATCAATGACAACCAACCCAATTAATAAAAAATGGATACCATTTCTTCCTAAGGAGGGAGGATTGATCTAGGTGGATATCAGTGGCTACCCACCTCTTCCAACTGGCTCAAAACAATTTTCTAACAATTTTGGCAATTTACTATTTTAAGCAATTTTTAACTTATGGGACCATTTTAAGGGCCTAAATGAAGGTTTTTTGGGATCGATATTTTGAATGATAACTAAAGGCTCAAATTTATCCCCCAAAATAAATATCCTTGGCGATACCTTTCCAATGAGCTATCGTGCTCCCCAAACATAGATCGTATGCCAAAGTTACGCCCCAGGGAAGTTGATACACCAAACTACCCAAAGCGGGGTCCCAAAAAAAGTTGGTTTTTCATCTTCCAGGGTTAGGGTTTTGGATTTTCTTTATGATAAAAATGCCTTCAGAGACTCATTTTAAAATAATCCTTTTGAAAATGCGAGTAGCAAACACATCTCTTCTCATAGATAAGTTGCCACCATTCTAGCGATTCTTTCACTCTGTATTTTTACAATCTTTGTACATTTTCTCTCATTAATAGAAAATTGTGTGTTACTGTATCTTTGTGTTTATTATTGCATCTCTGATACATTTATGTTATATTATTGGATATCCTAGATATCTCTGTACATTTCTTTATTATATCTCCTCTCTCATTTTGTGCCGAAAATAATCTCGATTAGTGGTATCAAAGTAGGCTTCTCTTGATCATTTTTCAGTGCATGTCCCCGACGAGGTCCAAGTATATAAATTTGAGTCTCGATCTTGTCTCTCTTGAATAAAATCCCTCTCACATTCTTAATAAATTCTCCATGTAAGAAGGAAAGAAAAACGACAAAGTAGACGATTCTACTTGAGCAATCTCTCATGCGACAAAGGGACGAAATGATGGATAATTTTGTCCACATCCTTCAATGCCTGTCAATAACAACATGCACATATTCATCAAGAGGATACTTTGGAGGCACCTTTCCTTTGAAGCTACAAGTTAATTTTAAAATTCTCATATTTGAAGGATAGATAGACGCAGATGCCTTAGAAAAATGGTTAAATATGCTAGAAGGGTATTTCTCTGTTCATAATTTCTTTGACAAGGAAAAGATCACCTCCGCACTCCTTAAGGATCTCCCCCATGTCAAACATTGGTGGGAAACTTACTGGGAGAAAATTTCCACAAAGGTGTCTGGAATATATGGGGACAGTCCCACTTGGGATTTTTTTGTGGATGTGGTAAAGGAATAGTATTATCATGTTGGAAACTATGAGGGCCAGTACATGAGATGAGCCACACTGTGGAAAGAGAGGGGTCAAACAATTCTTGAGTTCACCAATACCTTCTATACCTTTTGCACCAAGCTAGGTATCAAATACTTTGAAGGTGATTTGGTTCTGAAATATCGTCGGGCTCTACACAAATACATCCAAACTAAAATAGATTTTATGGACATCTCATCACTTGGTGTTGCTTATCAATATGTTGTTAAAAATGAATAGAAATTTAAGCACTAAAAAAAATGGGATTTTGGGTCTACAAATCCGCAACAACCAAAGTATGATAAAGATGAACCTAACAATTTGTCTCCTGAAAACTATTTCAAGCCACAGGAAAAGAAGGGTCACAAAAAGACGAAGAAGGACACCGGAAAATGGTGTGATTTCCACAAAATCCCCTAGCACAACACCGATTAATGTCCTTCAAAACATTCATTGGTGGTCGAGATCAAAGACAAGGATTCGAACCCTGATTTAGAATCTGATTTAGAAAATATTGATAGAAGACAGATCATCGACGCATAACCCACTACTATTGTCATGGTTGCAACAAATTTAACCAAAAGAACCCACATATCCTGAAGAGGGGGAGCACCTTTTTCATTCACATATGTGGGTGAAGGGGACCCCACTCCATTTTATTGTTGATAGCAGAATCCATAAAAACCTCATCTCAGCAGAGGTCGTCAAACAGTTGGGATTATCGACAACACCACACCCTCAACCATACAACATTGGGTGGATTTTCCAGGGACGAGATATTCCTGTCAGCTAGCAATTTTTATTGTCATACAACATCCAACCCTTCAAGGATGAGGTATTATGTTATGTTTCCCCACTGAATGTCTATGATGTTCTCTTGGGAAAGCCATATATGTGAAAGCGCCATGATATTTATGAATCTTGGCCCTATAGTGTCATTGTTACTCTATGGGGTCATCTCTACAGGATACCAGAGGTATTTCCAACTACTATCCCACCTAAACAATTCCGCGAGGTAGTATCTCATACTACAAAATTTAGCTTCTTTGCAATCTGTTCAAAAGGTGAACAGAAGGATATTGCAACCACTACAGCCTCGGCCCAAGCACCTTCTATCCAAAAGAAGAAGTTCGAAAAGAATGCAGTAAAGTGAAAATATTCCTTTTGCACCCAAACATTTCATGTATCCTGACTGTTTGAATAGATTCAACTCCTCTAGCAACAGGTTAATGATAGTCTTCCACAGTGCAATGTCTCCAATAAGGTAGGCAATGCACCAAGAGTCAATCGCTTTCCCCTCTCTCCCAGGAACTCAATGCAATGGAGACCATTACTTCCAAAGGAGGGAGGATTGATCCAGGTGGATATCAGTGGCCATGCACCTCTTTCAATTGGCTCAAAACATTTTTTTGACAATTTTGGCAATTTACTATTTTTAGCAGTTTTTAACTTCCGAGGCCATTTTGAGGGCCTAAATGAAGGTTTTTTTAGATCAGGCTTCTCAATTATATCCAAAGGCTCTTATTGAGCCCCCAAAATGAATCTCCTCAATGTTACCTTTCCAAAGAGCTATCGTGTGCCCCAAACAAAGATCGTATTCCAAAGTTACGCCCTCGAGAAGTTGAGACACTAAACTACCCAAAACAGGGTCCACAAAATTGTTGGCTTTTCATCTTCCGGGGTTAGGGTTTTGGATTTTATTTATGATAAAAAGGCCTTCGGATCCTCATTGTAAAATCATTTTTTTGTGAATGTGAGTATCATACACATCTCTTCTCAGAGATAAGTTGACACCATTCTAGCGAGTCTTTCACTCTTTATTTTTACAGTCTTTGTACATTTTCGCTCATTGATAGAAAATTATGTATTATTGTATCTATGTGTTTATGGTTTCATCTCTAATACATTTATGTTATATTATTGGATATCTGAGATATCAATGTACATTTCTTTATTATATCTCCACTCTCATTTTGTGCCAAAAATAATCCAGATCAATGGACAGGCTTACAACAGAACTTTGTAGGAACCTTCTCATTTGAACATGAGAACCCCAATATGAATTTAGCATCGAAGTTGATACATGGAATGATATTAATTAATGAACCAGAAGTTTAGATCATGAAAAAATATCATCAACAAAACATATAGACAGTCAAAGAGTTACTCTCATGCTATAATGTTGAAGAGGAAGCACCAGATGAAGATGATCCGCACAATATTCAGATTACAAAAATTGAAGGAGAAAGAGAGGTGGAAGGTCCATCTCTGGAATCAGAAATATTTGATGTACCAATCAAAGTTAATAAATTCAACATTGGGACAACTAACAATCCTAAATTGGCAAGTATTGGAGACTATTGCGATCAACAAACAATAGAAAGAATAATAGAGTTTCTACACGAATACAGTGACCTGTTCCCAACGAATTTTACAGAGATGAAAGGCATAGAAGAGGAACTAGGAGAGATGAAAATACCTCTCAAACCTGAGGCTAGAACTATCAAGAAAAGACCTTACAAATTGAATCCAATATATAAGAAGAAAGTGAAAGCAAAAATTGACAGAATGTTGGAAGTTGGTATCATAGCACCAGTAGAGGAATCTGAATGGATAAGTCATATGGTAGTCCAAGAAAAGAAACAACGGGGGATAAGGATTTGTGTAGATTTGAGAAAACTAAATGATTCTTTCTTACATGACCCTTTTCCTACCCCTTTTACAGATGAGGTCTTAGAGAATGTGGGATGCCATGAAGCATATTCATTCACAGATGCATTCTCAAGCTACTATCATATCAAAATAACTCAAGAGGATAGGTATAAGAATACTTTTTCTACATAATGAGGATCCTACCAATATACAGTCATTCCATTTAGGTTGAAGAATGCACTAGCCATATTTTCAATATTTTTCATAGAATCCTTTAAGGAATTCATACATCAGTTTCTAGAAGTATATATGGACAACTGGACTGTCTACAGTCTCTTACAATATCATGTAGAAGTGTTATGACTCATGTTGGAAATATGCAGGCAATTCCAGATCTCATTGAACATCAAGAAATGCATTTGGGACACCTTTCGGAATATTGTTGGGACATATAGTGTGTAAACAAGCTTTACTAGTGGACCCTGCTAAGATTGTAGTCAGTGTTAATTTACCGCTACCAAAGACAGTGTGTCAGTTAAGAGAAACATTGGGACATAGAGGCTATTACAGGAAATTTATAAAGGGCTATGCACAGATTATTGCACCCATGGAAAAAATTTTAAAGAAGGACACCATATTTTAGTTGAATGATGAATGTCAACAAGGATTGGACACCTTAAAATAGAATATGGTCACAACATCTATCCTAGTATTCCCAGACTGGGAAAATACATTTCATGTTCATGTAGATGCCTCATCCATAGCACTTTGAGAAATTATGGCACAACCAGAAGTAGGGGACTTAGACCATTCTATATCCTTTGCAAGTGGAAAGTTTTCAGAATCAAAGCAAAATTACAAAACCACAGAAAGAGAAGGCCTGGCCATGGTATATGAACTTCATAAATTCAAGCACTATTTACTAGGTAAACACTTTAAAAGGTTCACATACCATTATGCCCTCAAATATCTAGTCAACAAGCTAGTGTTGGGGGGGAGGATCTGTATATGGCTATTTTTATTCCAAGAATTTGACTTCGAAGTGATAGTCAAACCAGGGAAGTTGAATGCAAGACTTGATAACCTATCAAGGGTAACTACTGGAGAAGAACCTACCAACTTGGAAGACAACTTCCCTGATGCGCAACTGTTTTTAGTACAAGTAGCTAATGAATATTTCACTGATATTATTGAATATTTAAGTATAGGGGTTGTGCCACAAGACTTTATCACTGCATATAAGAACAATCTGGTATTCAGAGCTGCAGAATATCAACTTATTTCAGGAAATTTATACAAAATGGTCACAGATAGCATTCTGAGAAGGTGTGTACTGCAACATGAAAGGCCCAAAATTTTGGTAGAATCTCATGAAGTTATAGTTGGAGGAAGACACTATGCAGGAGAAGCTACCACATATAATGTATTGCACGTAGGATTATGGAGGCCAACACTCCATAAAGATGCCAAGGAATATTGCCCAAAATGTGATTTATGTCAGAGGGTTGACAAACCCAATAGAAGGGATGAGATGCCTCTGAGACCACAAGTGACTCTGTAGGTATTCGAAAAATGGGATATAGACTTTGTTGGACCAATCAATCACCAGCAAAAATATTAGGAGATAGATATATCATTACTGCAACTAAATACTTAACAATATGGGAAAAAGAAGCACTAGTCAAAGACTATAGCATAGAGACAACAACACACTTCTCGTTTGAGAAAGTGATCACCATATTTGGATGTCCAAGGATTTTGATGAGTGACCAAGGGAATCATTTTATCAACAATACTATCAGATCTATGAAGGAGGAGTTTGAAGTCTATCACCAGAAGAGTACACCATATCATCCTCAGGAAAATGGGACAATAGAAGCTTTCAATAATATATTGGAAAATTATCTGACTAAAATATGCAATGTCAACGAGGATGATTGGGACTTGAAGATACCAGTATTCCTATGGGCATACAAGACCACATGAAAAAATTTGACAAGATAGACACCATTCAGAATGGTGTATGGGTAGGAAGCAGTAGTTCCATTGGAATTTCTTGTACCCAATCTACGCGTAGCAGCTATTACCAACATGACAGAAAGAGGTGTAGTATAGGAAAGGCTAAATAAACTAATGGAAATGGAAGAGGACATGATTCTGGTAGGATTTCGCTAGGAAGTATAGAAAGCAAGAGACAAATCCTAGCATGATAGACATATTAAGAAGATGAGTTTTAAGGAGGGATACCTAGTTTTTCTCTATGACAATAAATTTTTTCAACATCTTGGTAAGGTTAGGATGCATTGGCTAGGGCCATATGAATTAAATGTTTTCATAGATGGTGGATCTATATAGCTAAAAGACACGGGAGGAACGAAACTGAAAGGAATGATCAACGATAGTCGAATGAAACTGTAAAGGGACAAGCGACCTACTAACATTTAAAAGTTACAATGTAATGGGAAAAGGCATGTATATAGTGTACTATAACAGAGATTAGGACAAAAAAATGATAAAAGGAAATACAAAAATACTAGGAAATATCGTGCACAGAGATAGTGGAATCAATGCGACAAAAAGAAAAGGTGAGCATGCACAACATATGGTTTACAAAAAGAAAAACACCACACACTAAGGAAAATTCATAGCATAAATGTACAACGCACTGAAAAAGTGCATTGCACCGGAAAAGGGGCCAACTTTCAGAAAAGAAAAAACCGACCATCAAGGAAAAAAGGCATGAATTGGCAATTTATGAAATTGAATGAAGCATACTCGACAAGATTCAATGCATTAATAAAAACCAAGGAAGATTCTCCGAGAAGATTCAAGGCATTCATGGCACACTCTATATAAAGTGGAAACGAGGGCCAAACAAGACTTATTGTGAATTTTCAAACTCATGACGCTAAGGAGCAAGAAGACGAGAGGCGAACAAGTGAGTGCATAGATCAATGAATTCGAAGATTAATCAAGAAAGAAAGAACTACCGAAGATGGCACCCCCAAAGGTTGGCACACCAATCCAATATACATGGAAAGCATGCATCAGTCTCAAGCCACCATAAGAAACAATAGAGGTGGAGTAGGAAATGACACACAGAGAGGCAATCATTGATGTCAACACAATTCCCTCACCGTAGGTAAAACTAGTGAGCTCCACACTAATCAGGGAATAATAACAAGACACAACGATGGTCGGGATGGATATTGACTCACACAATAGTGTGCAGGGCCGTGAACCAGTTAGCACAGGAAACCCGCAACATTCTGCGAGGGCCTAAGAAGCCCACAAAATGAATGGTGGTGACAACAAGCGGATAGAGTCTGTTGGGATGAGACCACAACCACTGGTGGGATCTATGCAACAGGAATAAATAAATATTGAATACATCATAGGGTAGCCAGAGTCGGGTGGGGAATATAGAGAACTAGAGGCTAGGACCTCTAGTGCACCAGTAAGACGAAAGGGAAAACAACATGTCACACGGTCCCCATGCAAGTATCTTGATGCCTCAATTGTTTTACCATGCATTCCAGAGGGGGTGAAAGCCACTCCAACTCTATTGGGTTGCGTGGAAAGGCTAAGATACACAAAACATGATGTGTTTGACATCAACAAATTCCTAGAATTTGTGCAATAGGTGTAAATGGAGAGCCTAGGAACAGGACCATTTGGAGGACCAATATTGCAGCCAAAGCAATGGGAGACAGGCTTGGAAAACATAGGGATATTGAATTTGTTAGAGATTCCCCATTTCGGCAGGGGGAAAGAGGTGAATAATTGTGTCAAGTAGTTGATGGAAGTTTTCCATGGAGGATTCTTATGGCTAGAAGAACCCGTCTCCATTTATGTAGAACTCAATACCTGCATCACAGGCCTACCATCAATGGGTGAGATTACCATGCAGTACCTAAACGAAAAATCCAAAGAAAAATCTCTCGTGAAAGAGATGAATAAGACATATGGGATGGAAAGAGGCTCGCACAAAATTATTATTAGGAGAATCAGCGATGCAACAATCAGGATGGCCACAAAACTAATGGCGTGCAAATTTCTATTCAAATGTTGTAAGAAGGAGGTCCCTGTAGGGGTAGTCACAGTAACAACACAGTACGAAAATGAAACCATGATCAGTCAGGTGCCATATTTACTAAACTTGTTCCTAGACAACTGCAAGGATGCACAAGATTTGGGAACAGAGTTCCACTACTCCTGGCTCATGATCATGTTATATTTAATCAGATCGAAGGAGCCTCCCTACTCATACTTTTGCGACAAAGTATGACACTATCATGCAACACGATACACGTCAATGGGAAGCACTTCAGACCCTAAGCGAAGAAGTGGAAATGACGACACCTTTTCTCGGTATCTCATTAACATTCAAGACAGCATAGCCAAGACTTGGAGAATCACTCCGGAAGTGGTAGCGCAGTATCAAGGGGTAGCCATATTTAGGTCTATGTGGCACAACATGTGGATCCAAGTACATAGGGATCGAGAGAAGGAATGGCTTCAACTTTTCTTTTTCATTAATGCAGAGGAAGTTGAAATGGCAATGAGATACTGTCAGGATGACTTGAATATCCCAGTCATTACAAAGAAAATTCAAAAGGGAAAGGAGGTAGAAACAGGTTCATCCAAGAAATCTGTAGGAGGAAATTTAGTGACAAAGAAACCCACACAGTAGGCGAAGCCATGTCAAATTCTAGTGCAACAAAAGGAGCACAACACTCCAAATAAGGATGTGCAAACATGAAACAAGGAAATTGCCCTAATGCAGGAAGAACAAGGAGGGGGGGACAAAACAACGCAAGAAACCCCTTTGGTAGCTACTCCATAAGAAATAGGTCCACCCAAATGACTAATTGTTCAAACAAGGGGGTCACACAAGAAATCTAAGGCCCATAAAAAAATACTAGAATATACAATCACTAAGGATGATGTCAATCTTGTCGCAGAGAGAGTACGGGATCACGCAACAGAGGATTTTGAAGAGGCTGAGAACCAAAGAGGAAGGATATAGAACAACTTGGTTGATATCAGGTAGGTCCTAGAGAAGATATAAGCAATGCAGAGGTAAGAAAGGGGAACATAGTCAATCCCTCAAGCAACAGAAGCCGAGGAAAGGAGTGTGCAGAATGAAGAAGACACTATCTAGACCATAGCTCAAGCAAGTCCAATCTTCCAAATAACAAAAAACATGTTGCAGGTTGATGAGGCTACAACTAAGACACAATTGAAAGACTTGGCATAGGTACAGTTAGTTTTGGACACACCTACCACACTTAGAGGGGGGGTGAATAAGTGTGGGGCTCTTTTTCCCAAAACTTCCCTCTTGCACAAAAACTCATCAATTAGCATTCAACATTTATTCATTACCCATTCTTGTCATTTATAACCAGTTAGATGTAGGCACATATCAACAACATATATTAGAAATATATCATCAACAAGTCATCATCATAATGAACACAAAGAACACAAGATGTATGTACAATTTTATTTTTTTTATTACGGACTACAATCCTTGGGGTTTATCATCAACAACTGAATAAAGTACAACTCTACAAGACCACCAGCTCTATATGCAAGACTCAACTTACATTCTTAGCACCAACTGAGACGAGGAAACAATCCTCAACAGATATCAATCTTTCAACAGGTACATGACCTGTCAATAGTGAAGCCCACATGTGCACGCGCCCTGGATCACTATAGCCCGCATGTGAAGACGACCAGTGTATAGTGAAACAAGTGTATTCTTCTAAGCAACTAGGGTTTTTCTTTTCTTCACATGCTCATATCCTCTGCAACCTGCAATCACTTTCTCTTCTATCTTCCACTGTCCAAATTGACCCACAACCAGTCACAACATATCCAAGCTCTCCAATAGCTTGCTCATGCTCCATAACAAATCAATATGAATGCTATCTCAATCATGTATAAAGAACTAGTATACCATAGCAATCATGTCACTATTGAATCACAAGAGTGTTTCTCACTCCATCAACCAAATAAACCAAACTGAACCACATCATAGAAGCCATACCAAGAATTCCCTAAGAATTCACAACATATCAAACAATAGTATCCATCAAGACAATAATGTAACCATGCCAGTGTCTTAGTGATAGATCTAAGGCCATAGAATGCAGATTTGGAACCTGCCTCATCATCCAAGAGCTTGGCACCAACTCAAACAAAAATATCAATGATTTTATCCACTCCATGCTCCCTATACACAGTCATCCCACGTGTACACTCACCCTATACATAGCCAACCCATGTGTACATGCACCCTATACACAGATAGACAGTGTGGGCATCAAAAAATAGGGTTTTCTGTGAATCCGATAATATTCTCATCAATATATCCGATATTGTCGAAACTATGATGCGTCCATGAGATCCTCCTCTCGCTATCTTACTCAAAATAGATCTTCAATCATGCTCAAGATATCCACACCAATAGGATTCTCTCACACAAAGCTCTCCATTAATACTCCACAAGATATTCACAAGAAGCTCTCCATTGATCCACAAAAGGATTCTCACCAAAATGTGCATTTTACAAGAGATCCTAGCTTCTTATTTATACTTTCATCTTCTAGGT
>JZKD02S1636749.1:139549-157987 GCA_000966675.3 Picea glauca
GACACACCTACCACACTTAGAAGGGGGGTGAATGAGTGTGGGGCTCTTTTCCCCAAAACTTCCCTCTTGCACAAAAACTCATCAATTAGCATTCAACATTTATTCATTACCCATTACTGTCATTTATAACCAGTTAGATGTAGGAACATATCAACAACATATATCAACAATATATCATCAACAAGTCATCATCACAATGAACACAAAGAACACAATATGTATGTACAATTTTCTTTTTTTTATTACGAACTACAATCCTTGGGGTTTATCAACAACAACTGAATAGAGTACAACTCTACAAGAGCGCCATCTCTATATGCTTGACTCAACTTACATTCTTAGCACCAACTGATATGAGGCAACAATCCTCAACATATATCAATCTGTCAATAGGTACACGACATGTCAGTAGTGCAGCCTGCGTGTGCATGCGCCCTAGATCACTACAGCCCACATGTGAACGTGGCCAGTGTATAATGCAATAAGCGTATGCTTCTAAGCAACTAGGTTTTTTCTTTTCTTCACATGCTCATATCCTCTGCAACCTGCAATCACTTTCTCTTCTGTCTTCCACTGTCCAAAATGACCCACAACCAGTCACAACATATCCAAGCTCTCCAATAGCTTGCTCATGCTCCATAACAAATCAATATGAATTCTATCTCAATCATGTATAAATAACTAGTATATCATAGCAATCATGTCACTATTGAACCACAAGAGTGTTGCTCACTCCATCAACCAAATCAACCAAACTGAACCACATCATAGAATCCATACCAAGAATTCCCTAATCATTCACAACATATCAAACAATAGTATCCATCAAGACAATAATGTAACCATACTAGTGTCTTAGTGATAGATCTGAGGCCATAAAATGCAGATCTGGAACCTGCCTCATCATCAAAGAGCTTAGCACTAGCTCAAACAAAAATCTCCATGATTTTATCCACTCCACGCTCTCTGTACATAGTCAGCCCACATGTACACTCACCCTATACACATCCAACCCATGTGTACATGCACCCTATACACAGACAGCCCACGTGGGCATCAGAAAATAGGGTTTTCTGTGAATCCGAGATTTTTTCCGTCAATATCTCCAATATTGTTGAAACTTTGATGCATCCATGAGATCCTCCTCTTGCTCTCTTCCTCAGAATAGATCTTCAATCATGCTTCAGAGATCCACACCAATAGGATGCTCTCACAAGAAGCTCTCCATCAATACTCCACGAGATATTCACAAGAAGCTCTCCATTGATCCACAAAAGGATTCTCACCAAAATGTGCATTTTAAAAGAGATCCTAGCTTCTTATTTATACTTTCATCTTCTAGGTTACTTAACCCATTTTTAGGTTACTTAACTCATTTCTATGTCACTTGACCTATTTTCCTTATTTTAGGGTTAACCACTTTCCATGAACACAAAGTTCTC
Organism: Picea glauca; assembly: GCA_000966675.3. Taxonomy (NCBI): domain Eukaryota; kingdom Viridiplantae; phylum Streptophyta; class Pinopsida; order Pinales; family Pinaceae; genus Picea; species Picea glauca. The sequence goes on from JZKD02S1636749.1 coordinate 140,992, forward strand.
TAATACTTTATCATTTAAATATTCCTTCTTGATTTTGTCACTTTATTTTATCATTTAAATAGTCTTTCTTGATTTTTTCACTTTACTTTATCATTTAAAAAATGATTTCTTCTTTTCAAGAACTTTGACTTCTTTGACCTTTTGGTGCTTCAAGCCATCATATGGGGGTCCTTCAACTTCGTAGAGCCATAACTCTCAAATCGTGAGGATTTATGTGACATTCCACATACCACCGGAAATGGCATGTCAAGCAATATACATCTAAGATAGTTTCACCAACAATTTTATTGATCTTCATCTCATTAATCCACATACAAGCATGGTTCCTCCAACCGTTCTTCTAGGATAACTCAATCCGTAAAGTGTATTCCCGTGAGGGATTTCACCATAAGGGGACATATTTGGAGTTCATCCATTTGTGCACCTTATCAACCATGATAAGACAATAATGATTCATATTTGCATCAATCCACCGTTGCATCATATATATCAACTATGCATCATGTATCAATGACAACTCATTCATCCATCTTCATCAATGCATCAAATCAATGATCTATATTTATCAATTGGCTTCCACTTGGACATCTATCATTCTCATCAAGGGCATCGTATCAATCAATTACTTGACATCAATCAATGACATCAATCAAACCAAACCATTTTCATCAATGACGTATGATCCAACAATATCCCAAATAATCAAACCATTGGAATCAATGACAACATGATCCAACGATTAGTATTATCTCAAATAGAAACAAATGCACTATACATATTGCAATTCAGTGTCACAAATGAAGTGAAATCACAAGCTAGAATAGACGCAATGGAATTGCAAATGAAAGGATTCCCTAGAATTGGTCGTCGAGTAGATAAAGATAGAGAATAAATACGAGAAACAAAGTACAGATAAATTAGAGTAGAAGTTGAAGTAAGTCTTCACAAGAATTCCAGACATCACGCAGGAAGCCATGAGCAATGTAAAAGAATAGATCCAAATCATTATGCAGACACTTGAGGACTACAAGAAGGATATCGAGGATCTTAAAGAAAAATTAACCCCAACTGCTCCTGAAGTTATTGCTGAAAGGGAACAACAGGCAACCCTGCAAGTGGAAATGATGGAGAAAAAAGTTTAAAAGGTCACACAATTGTTTCATAGGATCGTGCAACTATGGACGACCTTGGAAGAATATGATAGGGTCCAATAATTAGAACAATAAGAAGAGGTAATCAACACTGCAATCCAAGAGCTAAAGCACTAGAAAAATTCCATGAGCATTACAGAACAAGTGAAGGGCACACAAGAAATGAAGACCCTGCAGGTAGAACTAAATACTACGTAGAATAACAAACAAGCCATGAAATCCCAGTTAGAACCTCTCTAAGAGAAATCAACACAAATAATTGTGAAACTGGAGAAGGAAATGACAATAATGACTGAAGATGATGCTTAGAGTTATGAGTCTCTCAAGGAGCATATCACAACACAAAGGGTAGAACAAATCCTAGGGAAATTTGTGCAATCTAGAGAAAAAGGGGAAGAGTAAGAAGGAAAATTCCACAGCTTGGAAGAAGTTGTTCAGGGATCACACGCTACTTGATTGTCTTAGGACGGGCCACATGTCAATGTTGGGGGCCTGTTGGGCACAATCCTATTTTGAGGAAAGACCTACTTTTGGAGCACGTGCAATAGTTGGCAAAAAATAATCATGTAGAAGAAGAAGGAAAATAAGCATGCAAGAGGAAAAGCCACGTGCGAGTAGACATACAAGCCTAACCATATTAGGGTTAGGGTTTTTGATAAATATTGTAATGGCTATAAGCATAAAAAATAGTATAAATAAGAACCTAGGAGGTCTAGGTCAGGGGTTAGTCAGTTCGATATTATTGAGAAGTTGAGAGACTGTCGATTGTAATAAGGAGGTAGAAGAGTCGAGTAAGGTAGATATTGAGAGTTAGATTATAGGATGAGGAGCCTAGTGTGATCTAGCCCGCCTCATAGAGGTTCCTTAACCTCATCATGATGTATGATTGAAGATGTAATGCACGCGGCTCCATATTTTGCAGTAGGCTAAATAAAAGAGTAGAGAAGCCAAATATTTGTGGATGTAGCCCAAGAGGGGGTGAACCATGGTAAAACCTGTGTTCTATGTGATGTTTTATTGTATTCTTATTTTCTGTTAATGGCTAGTTTATGAATGAATGATTAGATAGATGTCTTGGAATGCATGCATGAGCCTAAAGATGAATGAATCCTAGAAATACTTGAATCAATAACAAGATTAATGCATGAAGAAGATCGAATACAACCCCAGATCCCCACTCATTCCTATACTACAAACACCTAGTTATTGCAGTCACACATAGATCTATCTCTGGTGAGACTACACTGTGTGCTTTGCGCGCAGCATTTCCTTTTGGTTTACCAGGAGGGTCGATAGTTTTAGAGGGTTTTGTTGGAAACCTATTCATATCTGAACCTATGTCAACCCAAAAAGAAATAAGAAGTGAGAGAATTAACCAACATGGGGTAGGGATTAAATATGATATGCACTTAAATATAATATGTGTTGAATATTTATATACTTTATTCATACTTCATTTTTACATTGTTGCATGCATATCTTTTTATCAATATTTTAGTTAGCTAGAGTTGGCTCTTCCATTCACTCCTCACCCCAACCTTTACCAATTACGATAGGTGGTCAATCCTTATTCTTAGAAATTTGAAGTTATACTTTTCTATCAATCTCCAACTCCATGACACTATTCTCTTCAATGCCACCCCCTAGATTTTTCAAAATTGATATTGGGTAAGACATACTAGTTTTATCTACATCATCTGATATGTCTCTCTCATGAAACTTAACATCCTCACTAAATATATCCATAAACATCACTTCCATTCCTTAGCCACACCTAAAATATCACATCTCTTCAACGAAGACATTGTCTTACAAGTGGCACTCCATAAATTCTTACACATTTATGTCATTCATGAGGCCAAACCTGATCAAACTACTCAATATCTAGACTCCCTTACACCTCTTCTCATATATTATAATGATATTTTTATTAAACCCTAATGATTTCCCCCTCCACAACATATCTAACATGAAATTAATTTAGTCTCATACCTCCCTTCCCAATTCACCCACTTTCTTATCAACATACAAATTCAAGAACTTCTTACCACTAGTAAAATCAATCCTAGCACCTCACCATGTGAGTCACTTGCATTTATAATTAAAAAGAAGGAGTCATGAGAATGGTGGTTGGTTACTTACTAAAATGAATTGAATAAGGTCACTATAAAAGTAGATATTTTTTGCCTCATATTGAGAATTTTGTAGACCATTTGGTTGGAGCCTACAATTTTACCAAGTTGGATTTTACCTCAAGTTACCACTAGGTGTGAATGAGGGAATCTGAATTCTAGAAAACAACATTTAGGACAATTTTTTACCTCTTTGAGTGTTTGTTAAATATTCCCTTTGGATCACCAATGCTCCAAGTACTTTTATGATCCAAAAAGGATCCAGAGAAGGATAAGAACAACTCAGAACTCACAGAGGCAACTCAAGATGTTGAGAATGGCTTCAACAGATAGAGGAAGGGAAAAAATTCAAAGTTCCCAAAACTCAGTGAAAATTGCATGATCATGAAGATAACGTCGTAAGATTTTTAACGATGCAAATGACTCATCAAACAGAGTTATGGATCGAAATATATTCACATTCAAAGTTTTGGTCAACCTAGCCCAGTTAGTAGGGATGAGTCAACATCCGTACTACTGATGTCAGCATTAGTACAGATGATATCATCATCCGTACAACATACGTGGAAAGAACAGAGGGCAACATGTGTCATGCTGACATCACCATGATGACATGGTAGCATGAGAGGCTGCCACATGTTACTCATTTTTGGACTTTTTGGGACGACTTGTGGACCAATGAAAAGTTTCCACGAGGCAGTCTGTATAGGACACATGGCATCCATACATTACATGGCATATGTACGACACATGGCAAAGTGACATGGTAATAAGGTGATGTGGCAGGATGACTATGCAATGAGGTGTTATGGGCCAATGATTGGCTACAATGTGGCCCAGTCATGGGCTGCCACGTGGCAGTCGAAAAATGCCCAATGACGCCCAGAAATTGAATTATTATTATTATTATATATATATATATATATATATATATATATATATATATATATATATATATACACAGTCCGCCAAATATGGCAGCGGTTCCACCATATTAGGTGGCATGTTCCATCATCCCACCATTCTAGCAGCATCTCCACCAAACTTAGACCACGCCAATTTTTTTTTATTACAATATGCATAAAAGGGGAGGTTCGCGGGTTCAACCCCAGGACCTTCACCTAAACCTCCACCAACAACGACTTAACATAGCTCCGCTAACCAATGTACCAACCAACTCTTTATTGCATAACCGCCAAGTTTTTATTATAAAAGGGGCTTTCCACCAGTGTACGGGATAGGAAGGAGAGACCAAGGTGCAACCATACAGACTGGGCATGCATTTAGAGAATTTTTCAAGTCATTTATTGCAGAGGCAGGCATGGAAACTGACACAGGGGTGTCTCTTGGGCCTAAAAGTGCCAGACTCAGATCGAGGCATGGAGACATTCATTTTTTAGGTAATTCGATGCCACGAACAAAGTGGTGATATTTGTTTTCTAATATGATCAAATATTGTGTAGCTTAACTCTAGAATGAGGTATACTTATGTATTTTTCCCAATTATTTTGTGGAGTTAATAAAAAGGCCTACCCATTTGAGACCAGGACTCAGAGACGTAGTCCACTAGGGACGAACTCTGTTATCAAGTTTTTGCGTTCATATTTCATGATTATGTCTCTTTCCTTTTGAGATTTTCCTTCTTTATGGTGTAATTTATTCTATGCTCATTTAATACAATTCTTTAATAAGTCACCAGACGAAAAGATCCCAGATCATGTTGGTATCAAAGCAGTCGTCTTTGAATTGAATTGTTGAGTATGAATTCTTACTAGGGCCAAGCATAATAAGGGTGAAGGAACTCTTAACTTTCAATCCTAAATTTGGTCATACATCCTGAAGGAAGAAAATGGCAGAAGAGGAAAAGCGTGATTAACAGGAGAAAAACTTTCACATGGTCTTTTATCGCATGTCAGACATGGTTGAGAAAATGTATGGAGATTACGAGATAAGGATGAACATAAAAGAGAAGAAAAAGGAAGCACGTGTAGATAATGATGCTTCGGTAAACCAAGGGGCTGGAGGAGACCCTCCTGAGCCTCCATCTTCACCTTCAATTTCTAGTTCTTCTTCCTCTAAGCATTCTCATCATTCTCTTCATTCTAGCCATAAAGCCTCTTTTAAGAAACCATTAATAAAGCTTGATGTAAAATTTTATTTACCTGTGTTTAATGGAGATGTTAATCCTGAAAAATCTAGATAATTGGATCCAACAGGTTGAAGTATATTGTCATGTTCAACATATTGATGAAGAGGAAGTTAAAGTGCAATTGGCTTCTCTTCAGTTGGAAGGCACCGCTCTTGTATGGTGGAAGGACAGATTCATGAAAGAAGTAAGTGTGGTAATATTCTTTACTCATGGTCAGAATTTAAATCAGATATAAGGAAGCAGTTCTATCCATTAGGGTATTTACAAAAAGCAATGATGGAATGGAAAACTTTAAGGAAAAGTTAAGGTCAAACTATACAAAGTTTCATAGAAAAATTTAAGAAGAAATCTCTGGCATTGAACATTCCTTTGGATTCTTATGAAACTTTAATGAAGTATATTGGCGCACTTCACAGTTATATTCGTAAAGCATATTCCCGTGAGGGATTTCACCATAAGGGGACCACTTTGGAGTTTATCCATTTGTGCACCTTATCAACCATGATAAGACAATAATGATTCATCTTTGCATCAATTCACCACTGCATCATATATATCAACTATGCATCATGTATCAATGACAACTCATTGATCCATCTTCATCAATGCATCTTCATCAATGATCTATCTTTATCAATTGGTTTCCACTTGGACATCTATCATTCTCATCAAGGGCATCATATCAATCAATTACTTGACATCAATCAATGACATCAATCAAACCAAACCATTTTCATCAATGATGTATGATCCAACAATCCCCCAAATAATCAAACCATTGGCATCAATGACAACATGATCCAACAATTAGTATTATCTCAAATAGAAACAAAGGCACTATACATATTGCAATTCAGTGTCACAAATGAAGTGAAATCACGAGCTAGAACAAACATGATGGAATTGAAAACAACCAGAGATGGAAAGGATTCCCTAGAATTGGTCGTCGAGTATATAAAGATAGAGAATAAATACAAGAAACAAAGCACAGATAAATTAGAGTAGAAGTTGAAGTAAGTCTTCACAAGAATTCCAGACATCACGCAGGAAGCCATGAGCAATGCAAAAGAATAGATCCAAATCATTATGCAGACACTTGAGGACTACAAGAAGGATATCGAGGAGCTTAAAGAAAAATTAACCCCAACTGCTCCTGAAGTTATTGCTGAAAGGGAACAACAGGCAACCCTACAAGTGGAAATGATGGAGAAAGAAATTTCAAAGGTCACACAATTGTTTCACAGGATCGTGAAGCTATGGACGACCTTGGAAGAATATGATAGGGTCCAATAATTAGACCAACAAGAAGAGGTAATCAACACTGCAATCCAGGAGCTAAAGCACTAGAAAAATTCCATGAGCATTATAGAACAAGTGAAGGGCACAAAGGAAATGAAGACCCTGCAGGTAGAACTAAAGACTATGTAGAATAACAAACAAGCCATGAAATCACAGTTAGAACCTCTCTAAGAGGAATCAACACAAATAATTGTGAAACTGGAGAAGGAAAAGACAATAATGACTGAAGATGATGCTTAGAGTTTAGAGTCTCTCAAGGAGCATATCACAACACAAAGGGTAGAACAAATCCCAGGGAAAGTTGTGCAATCTAGAGAAAAATTGGAAGAGTTAGAAGGAAAATTCCACATCTTGGCAGAAGTTGTTCATGGATCACACGCTACTTTATTGGCTCAGGACGAGCCACATGTCAATGTTGGGGGCATGTTGGGCACAAGCCTATTTTGAGAAAAGACCTACTTTTGGAGCACGTGCAACAGCTGGAAAAAAATAATCATGCAGAAAAAGAAGGAAAATAAGCATGCAAGAGAAAAAGCCACATGCGAGTAGACATACAAGCCTAACCATATTAGGGTTAGGTTTTTCGATAAATATTGTAATGGCTATAAGCATAAAAAATAGTATAAATAATAACCTAGGAGGTCTAGGTCAGGGGTTAGTCAGTTCAATATTATTGAGAAGTTGAGAGACTGTCGATTGTAATAAGGAGGTAGAAGAGTCGAGTAAGGTAGATTTTGAGAGTTAGATTATAGGATGAGGAGCCTAGTGTGATATATCCTACCTCATAGAGGTTCCTTAACCTCATCATGATGTATGATTGAATATGTAATGCACACAACTCCATATTTTGCAGTAGGCTAAATAAAAGAGAAGAGAGCCAAATCTTTGTTGATGTAGCCCAAGAGGGGGTGAACCATGGTAAAACCTGTTTTCTATGTGATGTTTAATTGTATTATTATTTTCTGTTAATGGCTAGTTTATGAATGAATGATTAGATATATGTCTTGGAATGCATGCATGAGCCTAAAGATGAATGAATCCTAGAAATACTTGAATCAATAACAAGATTAATTCATGAAGAAGATCGAATACAACCCCAGATCCCCACTCATTCCAATACTACAAACACCTATTTATTGCATTCACCCATAGATCTATCTCTGGTGAGACTACACTGTGTGCTTTGTATGCAACATTTCCTTTTGGTTTACCAGGAGGGTCGATAGTTTTAGAGGGTTTTGTTGGAAACATGTTCATATATGAATCTATGTCAACCCAAAAAGAAATAAGAAGTGAGAGACTTAACCAACATGGGGTAGGGATTAAATATGATATGCGCTTAATTATAATATGTGTTGAATATTTATATACTTTATTCATACTTCATTTGTACATTGTTGCGTTCATATATTTTTATCAATATTTTAGTTAGCTAGAGTTGTCTCTTCCATTCACTCCTCACCCCAACCTGTACCAGTTACGATAGGTAAACTGAGGTGGTCAATCCTTATTCTTAGAAATTTGAAGTTATACTTTTCTATCAATCTCCAACTCCATGACACTATTCTCTACAATGCCACCCCCCTAGATTTTTCAAAATTGATATTGGATAAGACATACTAGTTTTATCTACATCATATGATATGTCTCTCTCATGAAACTTAACATCCTCACTAAATATATCCATAAATATCACTTCCATTCCTTAGCCACACCTAAAATATCACATCTCTTCAACGAAGACATTGTCTTACAAGTGGCACTCCATAAATTCTTACACGTTTATGTCATTCATGAGGCCAAACCTGATCAAACTACTCAATATCTAGACTCCCTTACACCTCTTCTCATATATTATAATGATATTTTTATTAAATCCTAATGATTTCCCCCTCCACAACATATCTAACATGAAATTAATTTAGTCTCATACCTCCCTTCCCAATTCACCCACTTACTTATCAACATAAAAATTCAAGAACTTCTTACCACTAGTAAAATCAAACCTAGCACCTCACCATGTGAGTCACTTGCATTTATAATTAAAAATAAGGAGTCATGAGAATAGTGGTTGGTTACTTACTAAAATGAATTGAGTAAGGTCACTGTAAAAGTAGATATTCGTTGCCTCATATTGAGAATTTTGTAGACCATTTGGTTGGAGCCTACAATTTTACCAAGTTGGATTTTACCTCAAGTTACCACTAGGTGTGAATGAAGGAATCTGACTCCTAGAAAACAACATTTAGGACAAATTTTTACCTCTTTGAGTGTTTGTTAAATATTCCCTTTGGATCACCAATGCTCCAAGTACTTCTATGATCCAAAAAGGATCCAGAGTAGGATAAGAACAACTCAGAACTCACAGAGGCAACTCAAGATGCTGAGAATGGCTTCAACAGATAGAGGAAGGGAAAAAATTCAAAGTTCCCAAAACTCAGTGAAAATTGCATGATCGTGAAGATAACGTTGTAATATTTTTAATGACGCAAATGAATCATCAAACGGAGTTACGGATCAAAATATATTCACGTTCAAAGTTTTGGTCAACCTAGCCCAGTTAGCAGGGATGAGTCAACATCCGTACCGCTAATGTCATCATTAGTACAGATGATATCATCATCCATACAACATACGTGGAAAGCACAGAGGGAAACATGTTTCATGTTGACATCACCATGATGACGTGGTAGCATGAGAGGATGCTAAATGTTACTCATTTTTGGACTTTTTGGGATGACTTGTGGACCAATGAAAAGTTTCCACGAGGCAGTCCGTATAGGACACATGGCATCTATACGACACGTGGCAGAGTGACATGGTAATAAGGTGATGTGGCAATATGACTATGCAATGAGGTGTTATGGGCCAATGATTGGCTACCACGTGGCCCAGTCATGGGATGACAAGTGGAAGTCAAAAAAAGCCCAATGACGCCCATAAATTGAATTATTATATATATATATATATATATATATATATATATATATATATATATAAATACAGTTCGCCAAATATGGCAGCGGTTCCACCATATTTGGTGGCATATTCCTTCGGCCCACCATTCTAGTAGCATCTCCACCAAACTTAGAACCCGCCAATTTGTTTTATTACAATATGCATAAAATGCAAGGTTTGCGGGTTCAACCCCAGGACCTTCGCCTAAACCTCCACCAACAACGACTTAACATAGCTCCACTAACCAATGTTCCAAACAACTCTTTATTGCATAACCGCCAAGTTTTTATTATAAAAGGGGATTTCCACCAGTGTACGGGATAGGAAGGAGAGACCAAGGTGCAATCGTACGGACTGGGCATGCATTTCGAGAATTTTTCAAGTCATTTATTGCAGAGGCAGGCATGGAAACTGAGACAGGGGTGTCTCTTGGGCCTGAAAGTGCCAGACTCAAATCGAGGCATGGAGACATTCATTTTTTAGGTAATTCGATGCCACAAACACAGTGGTGATGTTTGTTTTCTGATATGATCAAATATTGTGTAGCTTAACTCTAGAATGAGGTATACTTATGTATTTTTCCCAGTTATTTTGTGGAGTTAATAAAAAGGCCTACCCATTTGAGAGCAGGACTCAAAGATGTAGTCCACTAGGGACGAACTTTGTTATCAAGTTTTTGTGTTCATATTTTATGATTATGTCTCTTTCCTTTTGAGATTTTCCTTCTTTATGGTGTACTTTATTCTATGTTCATTTAATACAATTCTTTAATAAGTCACCAGACAAAAAGATCCCAGATCATGTTGGTATCAAAGTAGTCGTCTTTGAATTGAATTTTTGGGTATGAATTCTTACTAGGGCCAAGCATAAGAAGGGCGAAGGAACTCTTAACACTTTCAATCCTGAATTTGGTCGTACATCCTGAAGGAAGAAAATGGCAAAAGAGGACAAGCATGATTAACAAGAGAAAAACTTTCACATGGTATTTTATCGCATGTCAGACATGGTCGAGAAAATGTATGGATATTATGAGAAGAGGATGAACATAAAAGAGAAGAAAAAGGAAGCATGTGCAGCTAATGATGCTTCGGTAAACTAAGGGGTTGGAGGAGACCCTCCTAAGCCTCTGTCTTCACCTTCAATTTCTAGGTCTTCTTCCTCTAAGCATTCTCATCATTCTCTTCATTCTAGCCATAAAGCCTCTTTTAAGAAACCATTATTAAAGCTTGATGTAAAATTTTATTTACCTGTGTTTAATGGAGATGTTAATCCTGAAAAATCTAGATAATTGGATCCAACATGTTGAAGTATATTGTCATGTTCAACATATTGATGAAGAGGAAGTTAAAGTGCAATTGACTTCTCTTCAGTTGGAAGGCACCGCTCTTGTATGGTGGGAGAGATAGATTCATGAAAGGAGTAAGTGTGGTAATATCCTTTACTCATGGTCAGAATTTAAATCAGATATAAGGAAGTAGTTCTATCCATTAGGTTATTTACAAAAAGCAATGATGGAATGGAAAACTTTAAGGCAAAGTAAAGGTCAAACTATACAAAGTTTCATAGAAGAATTTAAGAAGAAATCTCTGGCATTGAACATTCCTTTGGATTCTTATGAAACTTTAATGAAGTATATTGGCGCACTTCACAGTTATATTCATCATACTTTGCTCTTGTTTAACCCCACTAGTCTTGACAAAGTTTGTGTGCAAGCCACTCACCTTGAGAACAGGGGGAAACATGTTCAAAAAGATCCCACGAAGAAACCTTCCAATTTCCCATAAAAGACTTTCAAGAAGTTAAAAAGGAAGGACAAGAAAACCGCTATAGTGATGAGAGAAGGAGGAAAACCATTTTGCACTCATTGCAATAAGAATGGTCATGATGAAGAACATTGTTTAAAACTACATCCAAAAAAGAAATTGAAACAGTTCGGTGGAAAGGGGAAGACAAAGACCATTGCTACAATGCAACAAGATCTTGGTTTTGATTCAAGAGATGAAGGAAAGATCACAACAGTTTGAGTACAAGGTAAAGATTCCCTTCATGCTAGTTCAAGTTCCAATGATGAATATCATATTGATGAACAAAAGAGGAATGAGTTATTTCATATACGATTTGTATCTAAACATACTAAGATAGATACATTATTTGATCTGGGTTCACAAGTAAATTCAATATTTGAAGCACTTGTCAAGAAGATGGGTCATGAAACAAAACCACATCCGAAGCCTTATCCTATTGGTTGGGTATGTGATAAAGAAAAACTTGATGTCACCAAACAATGTAGGATCATATTTTCTATTGCTTCAAAGTTGATTGATGAAGTGGATTTGGATGTTGTACCACTTGATATATGTGGCATAGTTTTTGGGAGTCCTTATATTTATGATATAAAAGAAGTCTTCTTTCGTCATGAGAAAAAATACCACCTTACTAAAGGGGGAGTGGAATATATTGTTAGAGCTCACAACAAGAGGGTATGTACAACACTTGTTAGTGTAGGACAAATGAAAAGACTCATAACCACTAATAAGAGATATGTACTCATGGTCATCAAAGAGAAATATGTCGGGACATCCGACACTTTCCAAGGGTGTGATCCATCTCATAAAAAGTTATTAATTGATATTGTTTCTAAGTATGATGATATTTTTCAGGAACCGGATGGATTACCTCCTAAGAGGGAAATCCAACATGAGATATGTTAGTCTCTAATTTTGTCTTAGTTTAGTGAGAAACCCTTATCCTAAGTCTTCCTTACCCACACTTCATTTTTTGTTTCTCGTTGATTTCAATTTTTATTTTTTATGTTTTGCATTACATTTTTGGGATAGTTTATTTAAGTTTGATTTTGAAAGACACGGTTTGAAAATTAGGTGCCTCCTTGTATGCCTATTTGAATTTCAAATGTTCAAATTTAGCTAAGTCATTAATAGCACTACGGGAATAAGCCTATTCCCGTAGCGCCAAATAATCATGCCTTGATACGCGCCTGCCATCCCAATTTCGTTATGATTACACGAATCGTGGGTTGAGAATTTGCATGTGTCCACGAAAGCTTGGAAATCATTCGAAAAGTTCAACCATTTCATAATCCGATTGTTGTGTACTCGTGCGGGACTCAATTCAAATCACACTTTTTCTTGATGATCGTTATATTATACCTGTTCAATTTCACTAAATTCAAGCTTGTAGTGAGGAATGCAGGTATGCACTCAAAGGAATGGTATACACTAACAATTGCAGGTGGCAAATTTGGAACCCGAGGGTGCAGTTGCAGAATTGTGTTTGATGGTGCTAAAAAGGAGCAGGCAGGTTGTCAGAATAGAACCAGAGGGTGTTGAACCTCTTGAATCCTATCCTTAGATGGCTCAAAGGTTCAAAGATGCTGGGTGGTTTGAATTCCTCACCACTTTTCAGGGTTATGATGAGCAGGCCTCCATGGAGTTCGCTCTAAATTTTGATGGTCACGAGATCGAAATTGGTAAAATGATGATGCTGGTAATAGAATAGATTATTGCAAAGGCTTGTAGGCTGGTAGTTGGAGGAGAAATATGGTGGAAGAAAGAGCATTTGGTTACTGAATTTGTAAACCAATTCCTGCTTCCAGACAAGCAAAATCTGGATTGGAGAAGGGGAATACCTCGTACCTGGATTCGACCCGAATGGCACACGACTTTGATCGTGATTTATAGGTATATCACCTGTGAAGATAGATTCTCATTGGTCTATATCTACCATGTCAGGATACTAATGCATTTAAATGGTGATTACCCGTTAAATCTCCCTTATTTTCTACTCAAAATCTTGACAAAGATGTCAAAAAGAGTACAGTCACTCTCCACCAATGCTAAAAGCATCCTTTTCCATCAAGTCTTGATTAAAACCTTAGTCATGTATTCATTGAACAAATTACAGAAGCCCTGGATCTAGCTCACAGGATCTTTAAACCCTATCACTTAGTCCAATAAGCAGAAGAAAGGAAAAGGGAGAAAGACCGTTACATAGAGTTGAGACATGTTCGATAAAGCCCCTGTGAAAGAGGAAATTTATGATATCAAGGTGACCAGGAGGAGCACAAGTAAAAGACCTAGATGGGAGAAATAAATTGAAACGTTTTCTGAGGAAAATGTTAAAGGGGAAAATGATTCAGATAACGATCTTGATACTCAAACTGCAATCAAGCTTGAAATGCCATCAACCAGTAAAAGGGGTACTGCAACCAAAGGGAAAAGGGTTAAAGGTGTGTCTGTATCATAGAAACCTAGAAGAAATTCTACTAGGGTCACTAACAAGTATAGACTGAAGTCAAAGGCAATGTCCAATCTGTCAATCAAAGAAGAAAACTTCATAATCATAGAAGATGACTATGAGAATGTTGAAGCAAGTACCAAGAAAAGGGAAAAAAGAACTTCATTTCCCAAGAAATTTGTCATCAAAGGAAAAAGAATAATTTCACCACCTATAGGTCCTGTAACAAGAGCTTCAACCAAATTAGAAAAAGCTAAAGAGATGGCTAAAGGTATCCATGAAACACATGAAGATAAACAAGATTACTTTGAAGACTCGGATCACATACCAGATGTGCTTGAAGCTATAGATTCAACAAGTTCTGAGGAAGAACATAGCTCAGAATTAGTCTCAAAGTACTAAGTTAAATCCAAGGAACCCAGAGTTTCCTTAAACCTAAATGAACCTGCACCTTTTGAAGAATGCTCAAGATTCAGAGTTAAAATTAGAACTGATAAAGAAAAGATCAAGGAGTTTTAGAAAACAATAAGACAATCAAATAAGGAGAAGGCGCAAATAGAACAATGGAATGCTCGCTAGCAAGAAAGGATTCAAAGTTTTAAAAAGAAGAAGAAAGAGCAAAGGGCATTGCTCAAAGAAATCAGGGAGATTAATTTTAGACTCTATTGGCACAATGTCATGCTGACCACAAAGCTCAAACAGAGAAATGATAAAGCCTCTACTATGATTATATCCTAAATTTAACATGGAAATTTGCTACAATTATGATTTAAACATTTTCCAAGAAATATGACAAGGCCTACTCGTTTTTGGTCAGTAAAATGCTAATACCTCAATCTGTTTTACAAAATCAAACTAAATTCCTATTTTGTAGAGTCAAATGTAATGTTGGCAATATTTGCAATATCAAGTTGTTGAGTTGTGATCTATTTTCGGATTGTAGAAGCTCTTTTTGAGTGAACTACCTTAGTAGATAGTTACTATTTGAAATCTAGTCATTACAGCTATACTAGATGATAGGATCTAGAAGTTTTATAGATAGTTTAAATAGACAGAAGAAAGAGCATGTTCTGGTCCAAAAATTGGAGATCCAAGGGACCTTTTTGTGAAGCACATTGTAAAGGCATTTATGTTCAATTTGACACTTAATAGCAAAGGCATATGGATGGTTCGACCCTCTTTTTCTATTCTGTTATTTCTGTATTCATGCTTGAATTCATTATTCGAATTGCAATGCTTTTTTATTCTTGACTGATAATTTATACAGTGGAAATTTTACTGTAAAGATAATTTTTCAAGTTTGATATCAAGTTGATAATCTTGTTTCTTTATAATATTTTGAGGCAAGAATTCTTGTGAAGTTGACAAATTGAAGGCTTCACCTTCCTTTTTCTTAATTGGTTTGACCCATCTTTATGTTTACCTATTATTTAGTCGTTGGGATATACTTTTCTTTAATCTTGTTTTTCATGTTATGTTGTTACCTTGAAACCAGTTTCAAACCATCGTACTAAAAAAACAAACCAATCATAAAACCCTCAAAACACTTTTTGCAATAAATCAATGATGCCCAAGCTTGCCCATAGTAGTCGAGTGCAACTTTAGGGACCAAAATTTTTGGCACCATTGTTGGGTACAAAGAAATGAAGAGATCTTCCTTGGGGAAATGACAAGTTTTCATTCAAATCTTGGAGATGAACAATATTTTGGACATTTTTTAAGACTGTGATTATTCACCTGGTGACTCCTCTATGGTAATTATGGCTCCGAAAAGAGAAGGTAAAGGACCTAAAACTCCTCTAAATTCTTCATCATCTAATAAGAGACCAGTAACAAGGAAAAATCTAGATCCTGAGTCTGTTGCAGCAGTGCCAGATCCTGAAAAATTACTAAGAAAACCTAAAGTTCTTTCTGGTCAGTCTTCACTCTCAAAGGAAAAATTATCTTCGGAAAGTTCTCAAGAAAAATCCTCTGAAATTATCAAAACCCAATCAAATGAAGATTTGAATCCTGAAAGTGAAATTAAACATGTTATTGAGCCTAATATAGTTTCATTCCCTTCAACTGTTTCAGAATTAAATTAAGAACAGAAGAGGTTACTTATTGAACTCATTAAACAAGAGTATCCAGACATCTTGCCTATGATTGAAATTTTGACAGGTCACAACACAGATATTAAGAGTGAACCAGAGACATCATCGTCATCTCTTGGATCTGTCTCATCTGAATGTTTCGGATCACACTATTTTTCTTTTGAGAACCCTCTGTTTCTCACCCCATTAGTTGATCATAGTCAAGAGGATAAATCCTTGTCTGATAAAGATAAAGATTCAACATCAATACATATAAGTTGTGACACACAAGAGACGCCTTGTCCTTTAGCATCACCAATTTTACTCACCCAAAAATAGCCAATATGGTTGCAGACAGAATTGACGAAATAGTTGCAACAAGGTATGCTCCCTTGGTTCTTCCACAAGCCATGTATGCATTTCCACCAAATGATTACATGAGATACTTGCCCAGATTCAATGGAGATGGATCAGTTTCTGCTGAAGAGCATTTGAGTTCATTTTAAAGTTTTGCAGATAATTTCAATGTAGAGCATGTTGATGTGTGGATGAGACTATTTGTACAAAGTCTAAATGGGGAAGCAAGAAAGTGGTTCATAATTTTTCCTCCCAATTCAATAGATGATATTTTAGCCTTAGATGATGCCTTTCTCAAACATTAGGTAGACAAAAAGGACTTTCTATACTACATCACCGAATTTGGTACTTTAAGGAGGAAACAAGGTGAATCAATACCTAATTTTGCCAAAAGGTTCAACTAGATGTATGGAAAAATTCCAAAGGAGATAAAACCTTCAGAGGCTTCAGCTAAGATCACCTTTGCCAATGCATTTGATGACAAATTTTCCTTGTTTCTTAGGGAAAGAAGAATGTTAAGCCCTAATATTGGCTCATTACCACTTAATTGGGGCATATTAGATTAGTAATGTTATTTTATTTATGTCGGCTATAGGCCATTAGTTGTAATTTAGATTAGTAATG
>JZKD02S1636749.1:157997-182464 GCA_000966675.3 Picea glauca
TAAAAGGAGGTTGCCCCCTCGAAGAGGCTTATTATCTGAAATTATCTCTTTTTCAAGGCGTTGATTACTTTTCCTGAGGTTTTTCTATGCTATATTGATGTTTGGTTCTTAACAAAGAACCACTACCCTCAGCCTGATGCAAGATGCTACTATTGAGGTAGAATCTAACATATTAGCAGCAGACAAATTGAAGACTAGAAATGATAGAGAAAGAAAAAAGAAAATGGAAGAGTTCCCTTCATATTCTAATTCAACATATGATTCCAAAATGGATGAAATGGCTAAGATGCTGAAAACTCTGACATCTGAAATGGAAAGGTTAAATATAGAACAAAAATATCCCAATAGACCTATACCAGAGGGTGGTTACAGAAATCCAAATCAGTTCAGAAGACCAAACAATGTTCCTCAGATTTTACCAAGAGAAAGGAAAAACCAGGATGACCAAAAAGTTTTACCTCCTTTTCAGAATAATGTGGTAGATGAGGAGGAGGATGAGGATGATACAGAATAAGACCCTACAGTTCATTTGAATGATTCAGAATCATCTCCTCTACATGTGACACAACAGGATTATGAAGATGCTTTGATTGCAAATTAGTTTGAGGAAGGAGATGGAGATGAGATTGTCCAGTAGGAACCTAAAAGGAAAAAATACAATCTTAGATCTGGTTCCAATGCACCTAAAGTAGATACACTTGTGTCCACAAAGAAGGCCAGTACTCCAATTAAGTCAGGGGTTATCAAAGCTATTCCCAAGATTCATGTTGACCAACCATTGAAGCAACCTGCCAAGGATAGCACTGTCGACATAAAGGAACCAGACAAAAATGTTTTTGTTTTCAATTTAGAACATGAAATCAACAAAATCAAGATTTCATTGCCATTATTAGAACTCATGAAAATAGACCCTTTTAGAAAGACCGTCCTCAAGGCTCTTCAGGATCCATCTCATGTCACCTTTTCAGATACAGTCAATCTAGAGGATGAAAACCCTGCTATAACTATTGGACCTCACATTGAAGACAAAATTGATGTCTCTCCACCTTTTTACATTTAATTGAATATCCATGACAAGATATTACACAACTTATTAATGGATTCTAGTGCCTCACATAATGTAATTCCCAAGGTGGTGATGGAAGAATTAGGGTTGGACATCACCAGATCGTATCATGATCTATATTCTTTTAACTCCAAGAAAGTCAAATGCCTTGGAGTTATGAAAGATGTGGTGGTCACTCTTTCCCAATTGCCTATGAAAAGTGTGGTATTAGATGTTATTGTGGCTGATATACCACCAAAATTTGGAATGCTTCTTTCAAGATCTTGGGCTAAGAAGGTAGGTGGTACTCTCCAGATGGACCTTAGCTATGCAACCATACCTGTTTTTGGTGGGGAACAACGGAGATTATACATAGAATTCATATTATCTTATTTCGTAAGTGATCACAATAATCCCACTAATCATCCTATATGCGTTGTAGAAGATCATCTGGGTTCTTCTATTTTTTATATGAGTGAGGAAATGGCAGAAGTATCAGTCAGAAAGTCAACAACTGCAGTGGGAGACAGTAAAGATAGTTTTGTTTGGAGAATTTATTTTGATGGGGCATGTTCTAAAGAAGGTTCTAGAGATGGTATTGTTTTCATTTCCCCTTTCAAGGAGGTTATCCCCATGTCATATAAACTTGAATTTGACACCACCAATAACATCAGTGAGTATGAAGCTTTGTTGTTGGGTTTGAAAGTTGCTAGAGATATGGGAATTGATACGTTTTCTATTTTTGTAGACTCAGAACTTGTTATTCACCAGATCAAGAATATATACCAAACCAAACAACAAAGGTTAAAACAATACAGAAATGAGGTGTGGGACTATGTGGATAATTTCTTTTCGGCGTTTAATATAACTTTTATGCACAAAAATTTGAATCAGCAAGCCAACTCTTTGGCACTTGCAGCTAGCAGCTTTAAAACATCTATGTTTCCTAATCTGAAATTCAAAGTTGAAGTTAGAAACAGACCTTCAATACCATATAATCTAAAGCATTGGTAGGTTTTTAAAGATGATGAGGAAATTCAAATATTTTTGGAAACCATCGAAGAGTTTTCTAACATCTCAATTGATCAAGATGACGAATATGCAAAAGCAGAAATACATGTTGTAGAAATCCTTCAAGATACAATTGCTAGCCACAAAATCATTGAACTGAAGATAAACCATCTTCCTAAGGGTTTGGTTCCACTAGAAAGGTTGTTCGATCATAATGATGTTTCCAGGAAGGTTGTTATCCAAACACAAGAAACATATGTGGTAGACTATGACATTAGTTCGGATGCAAATCCCAGGTTGGTAAAAATATCTAGAAAACTGTCACAAAAATAGAAAGAAGCATATGTTGAATTAATGAAACATTATTCAAACATTTTTGCATGGTTTTATGAAGATCTAAAGGTGTTTGACATAGATATTATTCAGCACAAAATTCCCCTAAAACCTGGGTCGAAACCTGTTAAACAAAACTTCAGGCAATTTAATCCTTTATTGTTACCTATAATAGAAAGGGAGCTAAAAAGGTTGCTGGAAGCGAAAATAATAGTGCCACTAAGATACTCAGAATGGGTAGCAAACCTTGTACCCATTAGAAAAAGGAATGAAGAGATAAGGCTCTGTGTAGACTTCCAGAATCTAAACAGGTGCTCTCTGAAAGACAATTATCCATTACCAAAAATGGATTATATCTTACAAAGAGTTGTCAGCGCAAAGAGAATCTCTATGCTTGATGGATATTCAGGGTACAATCAAATATCAGTAATGGAAGAGGATAAAAAGAAAACAACTTTTACCACTCCCTGGGGCACCTTTATGTATGAAAATATGCCTTTCGGGTTGATGAATGCTAGAGCCACGTTTGAAAGGGCTATGGACATCGCTTTCATTGGAGAGAAAGATAGGTTTTTGGTTATTTACCTTGATGACATCACTATATTTTAAGCATCTGATGAATAACATTTACAACACTTGAAGAATACTTTTGAGAAATGCAGGAGGTATGGCATTTCACTTAATCCCAAAAAATCACATTTTTCCATGGAGGAAGGAAAGCTTCTAGGACACATCGTTTCGCCTAAAGGAATTAAAATAGATCCATAAAGAGTAAATTCTATTCAACTAATCAACATTCTGAGAAATAAAAAGTCTATTCAGTCATTCATTGGTAAAATTAATTTTCTAAGGAGGTTTATACCTAACTTTGCAGAAATTGTCAAGTACATCACTGACATGTTGAAAAAGGATGCAGAAATTAAGTGGATATCGAAAGAGAGAGAATCATTTGAAAGGTTCAAATAGGCTATTGTTCAGGCACTTATTCTAATTAGCCCAGATTATTCTAAAGAATTCATGATTTTTTCATTTGCATCAGAAAATATCATAACTGTTGTTCTTCTGCAAAGAAATGAGCAAGTCCACGAGCAGCCAATCTCCTTCTTTAGAAAAACTCTCAGGGACTCTGAATTGAAGTATGATTTAATAGAAAAAAAGGCCTATGCCTTGGTAAAGGCATTAAAATCATTCAGATTATATGTTCTTCAATATAAAATTACAGCTTATGTCCCAAGAAGTGCAGTCAAAGAAATATTGTTTCATCCAGATTGTGAAGAAAAGCGAGGGAAATGGATAACCAAAATCCTGGAATACGATCTCACCATAAAACCTACTCAACTGATAAAGGTTTAAGGCCTCGCGAAATTAATGACAGAATCTAATTGCAAAGCAATTGGGTTATATCATCTTTCAGACATGAGACAAGACTCTTCTATCCATATTGAAGAAATCGATTTACAGATAAACAACAAGTATGCTTCTTCAAAATGGTACAAATATATCATATTTTTTCTACTGAATTTTCAATCTCCCCTAGAGTTGGATAAATCAAAATTCAGATCATTAAAGTTGAGAGTTGTAAAGTATTGTATTGTTGATAAGACCCTATTTTGGAAGGACCCCAATGGTTTTTTGTTGAGGTGTGTGGATGAAAAGGAAGCTAAACAAATCTTTCAAGATCTGCATCATGGTGTTTGCAAAGGCCATCATCATTGGAAGGCTACTACCTTCAAAATTCTTAGAGTAGGATATTACTGGCCAGTTCTATTCTCAGATATTTTTTCTCAGGTCGGGGCATGTGAACCTTATCATAAATTTGCTGGAAAGAAGAAACTTATATCTCTGCCTATGAAAGCAATCATCGCCCATGGACCGTTTCAACAGTGGGGATTAGATTTCATCGGAGAAATTAATATGGCATCCTCAGGACAACATAAATGGATTATTGCAACTACAAATTATTTTATGAAGTGGATTGAAGTAATTCTGACTCGGAATACAACAAACAAGGTAATCATGGAATTTCTAGAGGGATATATTTTTTCCAGGTCTGGCTGTCCTTAAAAACTGGTCACCGATAATGCACAAGATTTTAAATCAAATTCCAGGATTGAATTTTGCAATAAGTATAGTATCAAATTGGTTCATTCTACTCCCTACTACCCCCAAGGGAACGAATTGTCTAACTCTTCCAATAAGACTCTAATAAGAATTATCAAAAACTTACTAGAAGAAAACAAAAAAGAATGGGATTCCAAGTTAAAGTTTTCCCTCTGGGTTGATTGTATCAGCAACAAGAAGTCTATTGGGACATCTCCCTTCCAGATGGTATATGGGACAAAAGCAATCCTTCCAACTCAATTGGGCTTACCAGTCTTAAAGTTTATGCAAGAAGAACTAGAGGAACCCAATGATGTCCAAAGAAAAAAAATTCAAATGATTGAAGTTCAACAAGTCAGAGAACAGGTTAATTAGAAAGTTGTTGCTCATCAGAACAAAATCAAGGCTACATTCGATAAGGGAACTAAGAAAGATGTTTTCAATGAATGGGATTTGGTGTTAAGATGGGACGCCATGAGAGAGGATAAAGAAAAACATGGAAATTTTGATAATCTATGGTATGGTCCTTTCAAGATAGCCAAGGTAATGAACAATAACACTTTTCTCTTGCATAATTTAGACAACACTGAAATTTTTGGGGGCCCAGTGAACGGGAGGTTCTTGAATCACTATTTTCTCTAAGGGATCATTAGGTTTGAGTTAGTACAGTAGGTTTTCCTTTCAATAAAGACTCCATATACCCAATGGACTTGTTTTTACAGTTATGCAGAGAATAAAAGACTGACAGTTGCAGGGAAATTAGTGAATCAGAGATAAAGGAAAGGAAATGGTCTACAGTTCTTGGAGTTTATTATCAAAACTCCATCCCAAGAAGGAGCCAATGTTAGTCTCTAATTTTGTCTTAGTTTAGTGAGAAACCCTTATCCTAAGTCTTCTTTACCCACACTTCATTTTATGTTTCTCCTTGATTTCAATTTTTGTTTTTTTATGTTTTGCATTACAGTTTTGGGATATTTTATTTAAGTTTGATTTTGAAAGACACGGTTTAAAAATGAGGTGTTTCCTTGTATGCTTGTTTGAATTTAAAATGTTCAAATTTTGCTAAGTCATTAATAGCGCTATGGGAATAAGCCTATTCCTGTAGCGCCAAATAATCATGCCTTGATATGTGTCTGCCATACCGATTTTGTTATGATGAAAAGAATCGTCGGTTGAGAGTTCACATGTGTCCACGAAAGCTTGGAAATCATTTGCGAAATTCAACCATTTCATAATCCAACGCAGGACTCAATTAAAATCACCCTTTTTCTTGATGATCGTTATATTATACCTGTTCGATTTCACTGAATTCAAGCTTATAGTGAGGAATGCAGGCATCCACTCAAAGGAATGGTATACAGTAACAATTGTAGGTGGAAAATTTGGAACTCGAGGGCGTAGTTGCAGAATTGTGTTTGATGGTGCCAAAGAGGAGCAGACAGGTTGTCAGAATAGAACCAGAAGGTGTCGAATTGCTTGAAGCCTATCCTCAAATGGCTCAAAGGTTCAGAGATGCTGGGTGGTTTGAATTCCTCACCAATTTTCAAGGTTATGCTGAGTAGGTCTCCATGGAGTTCGCTCTGAATTTCGATGGTCACAAGGTTGAAATTGGTAAAATGTTGATGCTAGTAACAGAACAGACTATCACAAAGGCTTGCAGGCTAGTAGTTGGAGGAGAAATATGGTGGAAGAAAGAGAATGTTGTTACTGAATTTGTAAACCGATTAATTCTTCCACACAAGCAAAATCCGGATTGGAGAAGGGGAACACCTCATAGCTGGATTCGACCTAAATGGCACATGACTCTGATCGTGATTCACAGTTATATCACTTGTGAAGGTAGATTCTCACTGGTCTATATCTACCACATCAGGATACTAATGCATTTAAATGGTGATTACCCATTAAATCTCCCTTATTTTCTGTCAAAAGCTTGACAAATATGTCAAAAAGAGTGCAGTCACTCTCCACCAATGCTAAAATCATCCTTTTCCATCAAGTCTTGATTAAAACCTTAGTCATGTATACTTTGAAAAAATTACAGAAGCCCTGGAGCTAGCTCACGAGATCTTTAAACCCTATCACTCAGTCTAATAAGTAGAAGAAAGGCAAAGAGAGAAAGACTATTACACAGAGCCAAGACATCTTCGATGAAACCCTTGTGAAAGAGGAAATTTTTGATATCAGAGTGACCAGGAGGAGTAGAAGTAAAAGACCTAGGTGCAAGACAGAAATTGAAACATTTTCTGAGGAAAATGTTAAAGGGGAAAATGATTCAGATAACGATCTTGATACTCAAACTACAGTCAAGCTTGAAATGCCATCAAACAGTAAAAGGGGTGTTGCAACCAAAGGGAAAAGGGTTAAAGGTATGTCTGTATCACAGAAACCTAGAAGAAATTCTACTAGGGTCACCAACAAGTATAGACTGAAATCAAAGGCAATGTTCAATCCATCAATCAAAGAAGAAAACTTCATAATCATAGAAGATGACCCTAAGAATGTTGAAGCAAGTACCAGGAAAAGGGTAAAAGGAACTCCATTGCCCAAGAAAACTGTTAGAAAAGGAAAAATAATAATTTCACCACCTACAGGTCCTCTAATGAGAGCTTCAACCAGATTAGAAAAATCTAAAGAGATGACTAATGGTATCAGTGAAACTCCTGAAGATAAATAGGATTACTTTGAAGACTCAAATCGCATACCATTTTTTCCTGAAGCTATAGATTCAACAAGTTCTAAGGAAGAACATAGCTCGGAATTAGTCTCAAAGTACCAAGTTAAATCCAAGGAACCGAGGTTTCCTTAAACCTAAATGAACCTACACCTTTTGAACAATACTCAGGATTCATAGTTAAAATTAGAACTGATAAAGAAAAGATCAAGGAGTTTTAGAAAACAATAAGACAATTAAAGAAGGAGAAGGCACATATAGAACAATGGAATGCTCACCGGCAAGAAAGGATTCAATGTTTTAAAAAGAAGAAGAAAGAGAAAATGGAATTGCTCAAAGAACTCAGGGATATTAATTTCAGACTCTATTGTCACAATGTCGTGCTTACCACAAAGCTCAAACAGAGAAATGTTAAAGCCATTGCTATGATTATATCCTAAAGTAACATGGAAATTTGCTACAATGATGATTTAAACGTTTTCCAAGAAATATGTAAGGCCTACTTGTTTTTGGTCAGTAAAATGCTAAGACCTCGATCTGTTTTACAAAATAAAACTAAATTCCTACTTTGTAGAGTCAAATGTAATGCTAGCAATATTTGCAATATCAAGTTGTTGAGTTGTGATCTATTTTGGGATTGTAGAAGATCTTTTTGAGTGAACTACCTTAGTAGATAGATACTATTCGAAATCTAGTCATTAAAGCTATACTAGATGATAGGATCTCGAATTTTTATAGATAGTTTAAATAGACAGAAGAATGAGCATGTTTTGGTCAAAAAATTGGAGATCCAAGGGACCTTTTGTGAAGCACATTGTAAAGGAATTTATGTTCAATTTGACACTTAATAGGAAAGTCATATGGATGGTTAGACCCTATTTTTCTATTCTGTTATTTCTTTATTCATGATTGAATTCATTATTTGAATTGCAATGCTTTTTTATTCTTGACTGATAATTTATACAGTGGAAATTTTTCTATAAAGATAATTTTTCAAGTTTGATATCAAGTTGATAATCTTGTTTCTTTATAATATTTTGAGGCAAGAATTCTTGTCAAGTTGACAAATTGGAAGCTTCACCTTCCTTTTTCTTAATTGGTTTGACCCATCTTTGTGTTTACCTATTATTCAGTCATTGGGATATACTTTGTTTTAATCTTGTTTTTCATGTTATGTTGTTACCTTGAAACCAGTTTCAAACCACCTTACTAAAAAAAAACCAATCATAAAACTGTCAAAACACTTTTTGCAATAAATAGATGATGCCCTAGCTTGCCCTTAGCAGTCGAGTGAAACTTTAGGGACTAACAAGATACATCTTCAGCGAGATTCTCCTCTTCCTAATGTGGGAATGTACATGATGTCAGTTGTGGAGATGACAGAGATCAAGAAGCAAGTACAAGGCTTATTGGATCAAGGGGTCATCAGGCCCACTTCATCTCCTTGTGGTTCTCCAATCATGATGGTGCCAAAGAAAGATGGCACATAGAGAATGTGTGTCAATTACCGGTCATTGAATAAAATCACGATGAAAAATCGATACCCTCTTCCTCGTATAGATGATTTACTTCAACAGTTGAAAAATGTTGTTTATTTCACTAAGTTGGATTTTCGTAGTGGATATCATCAAATCAAGGTCGCAGAACAAGATGCATGGAAGAATTCCTTTAAAACCAAACATGGATTGTCTGAGTGGTTAGTTATTTCATTTGACCTTTGTAATTCTCTAGAAACTTTCATGTGTATGATGAATGATGTATCCATGCCTTTCCTAGATGAATTTGTGATTGTGTACTTAGACAACATTATTCTTTTTAGTGAGACTTGGGATGAGCATGTGAGGCATGTAAAGAAAGTATTGAATACTTTGAAAAGGGAAAAGTTGTATGTGAAAATGTCTAAATGTGAATTTGGCAAGACTACAGTTCTGTACTTACGTCATATTGTAGGAGGAGGACAATTGAAAATTGATCCTTCCAAAATTGAAGTAATTGTAAAATGACCTGGGCCAAAAAGTGTAACCAAAGTCCGAAGCTTCTTAGGTGCAGTCCAGTATTGGAGGAGATTCATTCCCAACTTCTCCTTTATAGAATCTCCTTTGCAAGCCTTAACCAGCATGAAGAACACTTTTCAATGGGAAGGAAAGTAACAAAAATATTTCAACACTTTGAAGTAGAAGATCAGTGCTGCACCATTATTAACACTGTTGAATCTTCAAAAATATTTTGAGATTGAGACAAATGCCAGCGGATACGCCATGGGTGCAGTATTGATGGAATATCGTAAGCCTATCTTTTACCACTCTGAAACTTTTAACCAATTTGTTGTTAACTATCCTACATATGATAAGGAGTTGTATGCATTAGTTCAAAGCATAAAGAAATGGAAGCACTACCTGTTAGGGAAGGAAACAATTATACATATATATCACCAACCCTTACAATATCTCCAAGAATAGACCAAACTAAAACAATCTCGACACTACAGATGGATGGGTTTTCTACAACAATTTCATTTGGTAATCAAGTACAAGAAGGGTGCAAGTAAAAAGGTACCCGATATGCTTTCTAGACTTCGTATTTTTTATTCTATTATTTTGAAGAATACTTATTTATCTCATGATATCTACGTACAAAAATATGCCATCTATGAAGATTTTAAAAAAATATATGAGAAGCTAACCCATGGTGAACAGGTAGAGAACTATTGTCTGCAGGGATACTCTATCATCTTGGGAAGCTATGTATTCTTACAAGTGAATGAGTCCATGTGATATGAGAAGCTCACACTTCTCTTGTGTCTAGGCATTTTGGGGTAGGAAAAACTATGGCTCATTTGCAGAGGTTTTGTTATTGGCCTCAAATGAAAACAACTGTAACTAAGTATGTAAATGGATGTGTGATGTGTTCTACTTGTAAGCCCACTAATAGAAAGTTGGGCCTATTCTCACCACTTCATGTTCCATCCCATCCATGGTAAAGAATTTCCATGTATTTTTCAGGGGGTTTACCAATGACCAGAGGGGTTCATGACTATTTGTAAGTTGTAGTGGATAGGTTCAACAACATGTGTATCTTGATGCCATGTAAAAATTAGATCACTGCTAAGTAGAATGCTAATCTCTTCTTTCATCATGTTTGGGTTCACTTTGGGTTACCCAGGTCCATTGTCTCGGATCGAGATACTTGATTCCTTGGAGATTTTTGGAATAGCTCGTGGAGAATTATGGACACCAAATTTAAGAGGAGCATTGCTTTAAATCCATAGACCGACGAACAAACAAAGGTGGTAAACAGAATAGTGGTACTTTTTTTTTGAGGCTATTGCAGCAAGCATCCCAAGCTATGGGATGAACAAATACCCTATGTACAACATGCTTATAACTAAGCTTTACATTCATCCACTCAGATTTCACCTTTTGAGACATGTTTTGGGTACCTACCTAAGGTTCCTCTGGACTTAATGTTTGGGAGAGATGTCGACGTGAATGAATAATGAACAGAGGACAGAGCCTACAATTTCATCCAGAGGATCTAGCAGATATTCCAGGAAATTAGGGAACAATTGGAGAAAAGTCAAGCACAGTATAAGGCTTGGCATGACAAGCATAGGGTTGATCATCAGTTCCAGGTTTGAAACCGGGTATGGCTTCATATCAGCAAGGAATGATTGAAGGGTGAAGGCAAGAAACTCAATCCCATCTGATATGTACCCTTCACTATCTTGGAGAAAATCGGCACTAATGTTTTTTGTTTAGATCTTCCACCTTATGTGAAGATTTAATCAGTTGTGAACATAGAGAACTTGAAACTTTTTTAGCCTCCCATGATCATGGATCAGGATGAGGAAGTTTCAATACCTTCATTTGATGAGTTTGCACCTGAGTACTTGGATGAGTTACAAGAATATATCATCTTGGGCAGAAGGATGAGGGTTTCATGCAGGGGTGATGTTGATTATCTTCGATTAGGCTTAAAGGGCACACATCCCAACAAGGCAAAGGGGATTGAAAAGGACAAAGTGAGGGGAATCTTCCCTCACTTAACTATTGACTAATGAAAGATTTTGGTGGTTCAAAAATATCTCGGTGGGAAGGCATGATCCAAAAAGGATCCAGAGAAGGCTAAGAACAACTCAGAACTCACAAATGCAGCTCTGGACACTCAAAATGGCTTCAACAGACAGAGGAAGGGAAAAATTGAAATTTCCCAAAACTCAATGAAAATGGAATGATCGTGAAGAGCGCATCAAAATATTTCCAACACCTCGTCAAATGGAGTTATAGATCGAACGATATTCATTGTCAAAGTTTTGGTCAACCTATCCCAATCAGTAGGGAAGAGTTAGCATCCATACTATTGACGTCAACATCAGTACGGATGAAATCATCATCTGTACAACATATGTGCAAGTGCAAAGGGAGACACGTGTCCTGATGACATTAGTATGACGTCAACATGATGATGTTGCAACACGAGAGGTTGCCATGTGTCACTCAGTTTTGGACTTTTTGCACTGACCTGTGGACCAATGAAAAGTTGCCACATGGCAGTCCATAATTTACATGGAATCCATACGACACGTGGTAGTCAGTACATTACGTGACATCCATACATGATGTACATTACGTGGAAGGGTAACATGGCATCCGTACGACATGTGGCAGGAAGGTGACATGATAGGATGATTGTGAAATGAGGTGACATGGGCCAATAATTGGTTGCAACGTGGCCCAGTAATGGTCTGCTATGTGGAAGTGGGAAAATTCCCAATGATTCCCAACAATTGAATTATTAAATATATATATATATATATATATATATATATATATATAGTTCACCAAATATGGTGGCGGTTCCACCATATTTGGTGGCATATTCCTCGCCCCACCATTCTAGCAGTGTCTCCACCAAACTTAGCCCTTGCCAGAAATTTGTTATAACAATATGTATAAAAGGGGAGGCCCACGGGTTTGACCACGGGACCTTCACCTAAACCTCCACCAACAATGACTTAACATAGCTCCACTAACCAATGCCCCAACAACCTCTTTATTGCATAACCACAGCCTTTTTATTATAAAATGTGGTTTTCACCAGTGTACGGGACAAGGAGAGACCAAGGCAGAACCATGCACAGTGGGAACGTATTTCAAGAATTTTTCCAATCATTTATTGCAGAGGCAGGCACGAAAACCAAGACAGGGGTGTCTCTTGAGCCTAAAAGTGTCAGACTTGGATCGAGGCATGGAGACAGTCATTTTTAGGTAATTCGACGCCACAAACACAGTGGTAATTTTTGTTTTCTAATCTGACAAAATATTTTGTAGATTAACTCCATAATTAGGTATACTTATGTATTTTTCCCAATTCTTTTGTGGAGTTAATAAAAAGTCCTACCCAATTGAGAGCAGGACCTAGAGACGTAGTCCACCATGGACAAACTCCATTATCAAGTTTTTTCATTCATATTTCATGATTATGTCTCTTTCCTTTTGATCTTTTCCTTCTTTATGGTGTACTTTAGTCTATGCTCATTTAATACAATTCTTTAATAAGTCACCAGACGAAAAGATCCTGGATCATTTTATGACACTCATCAATGATCTATTTCACACCCATGTAGGGTTATTTGTCATTATCTAATTAATGATATTATTATCGTTAGTAATACATGGGATGATCTTTTACAAAATGTTCACAAGTGTTGAACATCTTGCACACCAATAAACTCCAAGTAAAGCTTAAAAGTATGTTTTTGGGCACTCATCTATTTTTTATTTGGGTTTCTTATTTTTAGTAGAGGGCATCAAGCACAATCCTCATAATGTAGATTCCCTCTTGAAGTAACCTTACCAAACTCTATGAGTGAGCTCAAAATCTTCATAGGTGATGTGAACATTTATCACAAGTTCATTTTTTAGTTCTCTAAGTTGAGATTGAGATTGAATGTGATGATTTTTAATATGTCATTGGATCTATACATAAACAATATTTTTAAGCATACCTGGATTGAGTTGGAGATGATGTTTCTCTTATAGATGCTTACAGACCTCTCCCCCTTATTCGATTTTCTCAGTCACTCTAAAAATGTGAGTCCAAATGACCACAAATTGCGTCTGCATGCCTTTAAAAGGGAACGACAAGAACGTGCACATGTTCTTAAGAACACACATGTGTTCTTAAGAACATGCACGTGTTCTTAAGAACGTGCATGCATTCCTGGGATTGTGCACACATTCATGGGAATGTTCCTATGTGTCATGTTGAGTGGAGGTTCGGGGTTTCTTGAACCTGTCACGTTATGACGTGCACATTCCTAGACACATACACACATGTGTTCCTTCTCACCCTATTGCCACTTAATCATCCATCAACTTTGTGCACTCACCCAATAATCAATAAAATCAATTTTTAACATATAATTCAATATATATATTTATATTTATTAAATTTAAAATGATCTTTGCAATATTAATTAAATAAAAATTATACAATATTTTATATTAATACAATAAATAAACAATATGGAAAATTGTATAATTAAATTTTATAATTGTATCAATTGTAATTAATAAATTGTTTTTTCATATAAATATAAAAATGTGAATAACTCCTCATGGATGAATGATGAAATCTTTCAAGAGTTGGCCAAGAAAAATTGGACTAACATAAGGGACACTGAGGACATTTCGGCATGTATCCATTTTGCGTCAAATCTCAAAAAATTAAAAAAACTAGTTATTCCATGGGCAAAAGAAAAACAAAAAGCAGAGGAACAGAAGCTACAAAATATTGAGGAATAAATTAGACTCTTTCAAGAGGACCCAAAGGCAGGGTTTATATCATATTTGGCTCGTTAAAATTTAAAAAACTTGGAAGAAAGAAGAAGAACCTTGCTTGTGGAACAAGAGGAGGTGTGGAGACTGAAAAGCAGAGCTATTTGGTTAGAAAAGGGGGATGAAAACAAAAACTTATTTCAAGCATATGAAAAAGGAAGGAGAGCATAAAATACCATTTGGAGTTTAAAGGACCAGGAGGGTAGATCCTGTACAACCTTTGAAGGCCTAGAAAATATGGAAAAAAATCATTTTCAAACCTTATTCAAAGAAGACAGGAATATAAATATCGCAAAAATAATTAAGGTGGCTTTATATCTCCCAAGTTTTTTGAAAGAACAAGGGAACCAAGATTTATTTTCTGAAGTCACAGAAAAAGAGATAAAATAAACCATTCAAATCTTCCATAAGAATAAAATCCCTAGACCAGATGGGTGGACAATTGAATTCTTCCGAGTTTTTTTTGACCTGATTGACACAGATATGTTAAAGGTCATTAAGGAATCTCAAACCAATGGTATAATCCATGGGCCTTTCAATACTACTTTTATTTCCCTCATCCCAAAGGTAAATTATCCACACACCTTCAATGATTTCAAGCCAATCTCTTTATGTAACTGTATCTACAAGATTATAGCCAAAATCATAGCCTGTGGACTAAAGCCTTTCCTTTCAAAAGCCATTTCCAAGGAATAGTTCAAGTTTCTAGAAGGGAGACAAATTCATGAGGCAATACGGGTAGCAAAAGAAGGCCTTCATAGCCTAAATACCACAAGATCAAAAGGATCAATTCTAAAGATTGATCTTTCAAAATATTTTGATAGAGTAAACTAGTTTTATATCCGTCTACTTCTCACTCATCTTGGATTTCAAGTTGCATTTATAAAATGGGTGATGGCATGCATTTCCTCGGTATCCTTTGTAGTGCTCATCAATGGAGAAGCCTCCCCCTTCTTAAAATATGAAAGAGGATTGCGTCAAGTATTTCCTTTATCCCCCCTACTTTTCCTCCTGGTAGCTAAGGGTCTAAGTAAAGCTATCGATGCAGCAACCAGGTCAGGGAATTTTTAGGGAATAATAGTTGCAACAAGGTTCATAATTACACACATTTTATTTGTGAATGATATTCTCATCTTCTGTAATGGAAAAATTGGAGATGTAGAAACTTTGGTTGACATCCTATCATTGTTTCGTTTAGCCACAGGTATGAAAATAAATGAACAAAAATCAACTATCACTACCTCGGAACTAGACGAAGAAGAAATGGCAATGTACTCGAGTCTTTTTCCTTTTTCTCTTTAGGATATATCGAAAGGGTTAAAATACTTGGGCTTCCAGTTAAAGCCAAATAGCTACAGGAAAGAAGATTGGAAATGGTTGATATAAAAACTAGAGAAAATATTAAACAGTTGGAGCTTTAGATGGTTATCAAAAGAAGGTATACTCACATTGACCAAACACATTTTTGGAAGCCATACCAGTTTATTGGATGTCGTTAGCATGGATTCCAAAAGGAGTTCTAGAAAAAATCAGAAGGATCTATGAACGCTTTATTTGGTCTAGTTCTGGAGAAAAGTATACTCAGCCATGGTCAAAATGGGATAACATAGCTTTTCCAAAAGAATTGGGAGGTTGGGGACTCAAAAACATTTTCTTGTTTTCTAAGGCCCTTGCAGCAAAATCCTGTTGGAGGCTCATCTCAGAAACCAGTTCGTGGACCCTTGTAGTAGCACAAAAATACATTTCCCCAAGTTCAATTGAAGATCTTATCAGAAGCCCGATCAAATCTTCAACAAATGGATCAATTATTTTGAAAGCAATGATCTCTTCTTTTCCAGTGGTTGGGGATAGTCTTACTTGGAGGGTGGGTAAAGAAAATCATTTACAAATTGGTGTTGATCCATGGCCAGGGAGTGGAAACTCTCACTTACTATCAGAGGATCTAATTGAACAGTTACAAAGGAAAGGTATCTTTTACCTCTCTCATTTAGCCGACCCTCCAACAACAAATTTATGGAACCAAGGTTGTAAAAATGCTACTCTTCTAGGACTAAATGGGATTCAAGTAGAAACAATGACAAACTATATAGTCACACTCAGAAGAGGCCACATCAGAATCACTAGAAAGGATGATGACCTAGTATAGCAAAAATATCCAATAGGCTTATACACTCCAAAAGTAGTGTACATTGTACTGAACATTAACCCATTGCAAAAAAACCCCAAATGGTGGTGGAAAGGTCTTTGGAAGATAAAATTCCCTCAAAAAGAAAAAATATTTATCTGGGCAGCCATAAATAATTGAATCCCAACTTGGGATTTCTTAAAAAAGCGTCAGATAGAAGGACTAAGGAGTTGCGCCCTCTGTAAAAATGAAAATAAATCCACTATACATATTCTCATCACCTGCCCCTTCACAATAAAAGTATAGACTGAAATGTCAGCCAACATCAAAAAGAATTTCATTTGGGCTAGAGAATCTATGGAAATAGCTTGGAAAAATTGGACAGATAACCCATGAAATAAAGAGATCAAAGCTCTCCCTCTTTTATTAAGCTGGGGAATCTGGCTAGCAAGAAATGCAGAAATCTTCAAGGATAAAGACACAATTCCAGAATTAATAGTTTATCAAAGTATTTCAATACTTTCCCACTTCCCCCAGTCCAAAAATTCACTGGAAATAAAGGTAAGGAAACAAGAGACAATAAATAAATTAAAACCTTGGGATTACTTTGATGGAGTTGCTCAGGACTCTGTTTGTGGAGGAGGAGTCATTCTTCATCTATCAGAAAACTATTCTTTCCTTTTAAAAATGGGATTGGGAAGGGGGACAAACAATTATGTTGAACTTATGTCCATGAAGCTTCTACTTCTATTTTCCAGAGAAAAAGGCTTACAACAATTACAAATTTTTGGGAACTTTATGAATGTTATAAATTGGACAAGAAAACACCAAAACTGTCACAGTATTTTTCTTAGTCCTATTCTAGAGGAAATATTTATGATGTTGGACACCTTTGATACTATGCTTATATCTCATGTCTACAGGGACAGGAACATGGTAGCAGACTCACTGTCCAAAGAAGGATTGCAACTACTACAAGGACAAGCGCATATCACTGAGAAAAAAGGGGAAGACTCAAATGCTTTCTATCACAGGCCTTTTATAGAAGATCAAGAACTCCTACAAGATTGATGAAATCAAACATAATCTATCCAATTGACAGCCTTTTGAAAAATGCAATTTCCACTCTATTGACTTTCTTTGACACTTTTTCCTTACTTTACTACGCACATCAAATTGTATAAATTTTTATTTTAAGACATTTCAATCTGCCTTTGTTTTTACAAAAAAGGCAGACATTATCCACAATAGTGGTGATCTTCTCTTGTATATAAAGGACACATATAAGTAGAAATTAGAAAGGTTGTACACCTGGTCCTGGGTGTGACTTTGTTTTTTTTTATTTCTCTGCAATATGTAGCCTTAAAGAGAGGGCATTCAAAAGAATTCCTATCGCACACACATTTTTGATGTGAAATACTCTAAAAACACCTACAAAATGTAATTTTGTCTCTAACAGGAAATAAAATTACCCTTTTTTCTTTGGAAAAAAAAAATATAAAAATGTGAAACATTAATAAATTTTAAATATAATTTAAATATTTTAATAAGTGAGAACCTCACTTTTGTTTTAAAAGTACATAAGAGATTCATAATACAGGGTTACATGACAATATCATCTATAATTATTATCTTAGCGAGATTTGCTACCATTTGGAGTTGTTTAAGAGTTTGACTAGTTCTATTCTTGTCCTAAAATTTTTTTTATATAAACATTATCTTTTATTTCAAGTTTATATTTTTATGCCAAAAGGTGTATACCTATTGGAGATGGGCACAATTAATCACCTTTTAATCTAAAATTCTAATCTGATGGCTAACAATTGAAGAAGCTGGCATATTCTTAGTCGTCCTCCCAAATCAATGAATGTGATTTACTCTTCATAACTTCCTTGTATTTTTGAATGCATCAGTTAACCTATTTACTTTTTAACATTTACCTAATCATATTCATAAATTACTGTACCACCATATGATTTCCACATTTAACTGATTAAATTAACCATGGATTCAAATCTTGGTGGTGAACAAGATTTCAGACATTTTTTAAGACTGTGAGTATTCACATGGCGACTCCTCTATGGTAATTATGGCTACGAAAAGAGAAGGTAAAGGACCTAAAACTCCTCTAAATTCCTCATCATCTAATAAGATACCAGTAACAAGGAAAAATCCAAATCTCGAGACTATTGCAGCAGTGTCAGATCCTAAAAAATTACTAAGAAAACCTAAAGTTCTTTCCAGTCAGTCTTCACTCTCAAAGGGAAAATTATCTTCAGAAATTTCTCAAGCAAAATCCTCCGAAATCATCAAAACCCAATCAAATGAAGATTTGAATCCTGAAAGTGAAATTAAACTTGTTATTGAGCATGATATAGTTTCATTCCCTTCAACTGTTTCAAAATTAAATCTAGAACAGAAGAAGTTACTTATTGAACTCATTAAACAGGAGTATCCAGACATCTTTCCTGTGATTGAAATTTTGACAGGTCACAACACAGATATTAAGGGCGAACCAGAGACATCATTGTCATCTCTTGGATCTGTCTCATCCAAAGATTTTGGATCACACTATTTTTCTTTTGAGAACCCTCTATTTCTCACCCCATCACTTGATCATAGTCAAGAGGAGAAATCCTTGTCTGATAAAGATCAAGATTCAACATCAATACATATAATTTTTGACACACAAGAGACACCTTGTCCTTCAACATCACCAATTTTACTCACTTCCAGAACTCCAAAAATAGCCAATATGGTTGTAGAAAGAATGGAAAAAATAGTTGCAACAAGGTATGCTCACTTGGTTCTTCCACAATTCATGTATGCCTTTCCACCAAATGATTATATGAGATACTTTCCCGTATTCAATGAAGATGGATCAGTTTCTGCTGAAGAGCATTTGAGTTCATTTTATAGTTTTGTAGATAATTTCAATGTAGAGCATGTTGATGTGTGGATGAGACTATTTGTACAAAGTCTAAATGGGGAAGCAAGAAAGTGGTTCAGAAGTTTTCCTCCCAATTCAATAGTTGATATGATTAGCAATTAAACGGGTTAATTGGTTCAAAAAACAATTAACCATGAAGTAGCATGGTGTAGTGTTGGTAATACACACAGAGTGTTGATGCGCTAAAAAAATTATGCACATTGGATAGTGGTTCATGATGCATCTGTTGCATATTTATCGTTGTGTATGTAAAACCGCGCAATCTAAATATGATGTATAATTGTGCGCATGAAGATGACTAAGTATTCAACTTCCTATGAAATTGAAAGAAATAATTCTGATGCTGTATGAAAAAAAAATTGTACATGATTTCATAAATTAATTTGTCTAGACTAACAAATTTTGTTACCTGCACATTTTGCAAAGCCAACAACATTAGATCAAGAAGAATCAACACAAGCCAAGAATCATGGAACATGTGCAGGGTATTTCCAGTCATGAAGAAATGAACAAAGGAATGTGTTTCCATATGGGTATTGAAGGTACAAATACCAATGGGCATGGATAAGGTAAGAAACAAAGCATGAACTTGATGGAAACCATAAAGATTTTGCAAAGGGATGTCTTGAGTCATAAATATGACAATGATAAGCTTATGAAATCCAAGGAGCTGTAGAAAGACTTCAACATTAAGTTGATGCAGATCTTGAACATAATTGAGAAGAAAATGGATAAGCAGACTGAGTCAAATAGATCATGAAGTTATAGGTCCCATGATAAGAGGGGAAGGTAAATACACAATAGAAGTGTTGGAAGACAACACCATCACTCTCCAAGACATTCCACTAGGATATCATGCAGTAGTTCAAGTCCTGTTAAGAAAGCTAAGAAGACTAGGGTGGATCAAATACAAGGGGAAATAAAATAAAAACAAAATATCCTACTTTCGATGGTGAACATAAGAAGGATGAGGATGCAGAAACTTGGTTGATAAATATGAGAAAGTATTTTCAGTTGCACAATTACTCTTCATTGGCATAAGGAAAAATTGTTATTTAACAACTCAAGGGAAAAGAATCAACGTGTTGGGACCAATATGTGCAAGTATAGCACATTGATGATAAGAAAGTGACTTGGAGAGAATTCAAGAGACACTTTCAAAGGAAATAATTGACTAAGAGGTATTATGACAAGAAAATGAAAGAGTTATTTGTACTCAAGCTTGGGAGTAAGATGATAAATGAGTATGAGAGAAGGTTTTTAGAACTACTAAAATATGTTTCTTTCATCAAATATGAGCTAGTTAAGATTCAAATATATTTGAGTAGGATTCCACAATTTATCAGTGAAATAATACAATATGATGATCCCAAAACATTGGAAGAAACTATAGGAAGGGTTGAGTTCCTTTCTGATTAGAAAAAAGGGAAAGCATATTACCATAATCTTGGGAAGACAAGAAGAAAAGTAAGATGGAATTGAGGAAGAAGGGGATTAAGCCACTATCCTTCAGAAATAACTTTTAGGAACAACCAACTACTAAAGAATCTAGAATGACGGAGCCATCAGGGAAAAGTCCAATGCAAGAATCTATTTAGTGTTGGGGTTGTAAGGGAGATCACATGTATAGAGATTGCCCGTGTAGGAGTGAAAGAGTGAAGACTCCTCACAACATGAAAAAATATGAAATAATAGAGGACGTGGACAAAAGTGTACCTAAGATTTATGCAGCCTTGGACAAAAATAAATTCAAGTTTCAATCAAATATGATTGAAGTTGAAGGTAAGATAAATAATCATCTCATTGCTATTTTAATTGATTCAGGGGCTAGTCATAGTTATCTAAATCCTAAGATGGTGGAAAGGTTTCATTTTCCAAGAAGCAATCTTGGAAAAACTTAGATGGTGTAGCTAGCCACAAGAGATAAAAGGAATATTAGGGGGATGATCAAGGTATGTACAATGAACCTGAATGGACTAAACACCAACGTAGAGTTGAATATCATACTTTTAGGTTCCTATGATTGTCTGATTGGTATGGACTGGTTGGATCAACATGTCCTAGATTATTATAAAAAATCATTTACTTGCTTGGATGAGGAAGGAAACTTAATGACAATACAAGGGATTCCTAGAGCGGTAACTTCCATAGAAATTTCATCCTTGTAGCTGAAGAAAAGTTGTAGAAAAGGGTGTCAATTTTTTGTCGTGCAGATGGAAGAGACACCTAGGGATAAGTTATGAGACATTGAAGATTGTGCAGTCCTGAAAGAGTTTGAAGATGTATTCAAGGAGATATCGGGGTTTCAACTTAAAAGTGATTTTGACTTCTCTTTAAATCTGATACCCGGAGCAGCTCTAGTATCTAAGACTCCTTACGTGATGAATACACTTGAATTGAAGGAATTTCAATGAAGAGATTTTGAAGAAAGGGTATATGTGCCCAAGTGTGTCACCTTGTGGTGCCCCAGTATTTTTTGTAAAGAAAAAGGATGGAACCTTGAGACTTTGAATATATTTCAGGAAGTTGAACAAAGTAACTGTGAAGAACAAGTATCATTTTCCAAGGGTAGATGACCTCTTTGATCAACTGAAAGATGAAAAAATATTCTCCAAGATTGTTCTTAGGTTAAGATACCATCAGGTAATAATTAAATAAGAAGACGTCAACAAGAATGCTTTCAGAACAAGGTACAACCATTATGAGTTCACAGTGGTTCCATTTGGGTTAACAAATGCACCACATGTCTTCATGTGTCTCATGAATGGTGTATTCAGGAATTACTTGGACCAGTTTTTCATTGTCTTTTTGGATGACTTTCTAATATATTCTAAGTCTGAAGAAGAACATGAGAAACACTTGAGAATGGTGTTACAAGTTTTAAGGGAGCATCAATTCTATGCCAAATTGTGCAAGTGCTCATTTTACCAGAAGCACATACATTATTTGGGCCATATCATCCCCAAGGAGGGAATAGTAGTATATCCAGAGAAGATAAAAGATATTGAAAATTGTCTAGTGTCAGGGAATGTATCTAAGGTAAGAACATTAATGGGACTAGCAGGTTACTACAAAAGATTAATTGAGGGATTCTCAATAATTTCACACCCAATTACTTATTTTCATAAGAAAGGCATGAAGTTTGAGTGGACATTGGATTGTGAAAGGAGTTTCCAACACTTGAACCATTTACTAACAAGAGCTCCAATACTAAGGATTGTTGATCCAAATGAATATTTCATTGTATGCATTGATGCATGTAAGGAGGGACTTGGTGGAGTCCTTAGTCACAATGGATATGTTGTGCTCCCTTGTTCCTGAGATTAAACTTAAGGCTCAAAGCATAATGTCAGGCATTAGGAAATTAAGGAATGTTTTCAGAATGCTTTTTCTTCCATTAGTTGTGTAAAAATTAAGTACTCAAATGAAATTAATAGCTGAAAAAAATAGAGGTCATATTTCATTGTCTGAGTCAATTTATCAAAAAGGATGATGAAGAAGAAAATTACAAAACTATTAAACAAATTAAGGCATCAATGATAGAAGAATCTTACTTTGCTTATAGTAGAAGAAAGAGTGGAATACACCCCTAAAAGGATATATAATGTAGTGATCCAAGTAGCTTGCAGGTCTTGTATTTGCTAATAGAAAATACAGAGGAAAACCTGTTTACTATTAGATAACTAAATGAAATGTAATCACAGTAGATGTTGTACTAAGTTGCAATTGTTCACTTATCAAGGAGTAACATAAAGGAAACTAGAGATATGGAATACAAAGAGAGCACATAACTCAAACAACACAAAATTTAGAATCCATGTCTGCACTTGTATTAATACTCACAAAGGATGATTTTTCTCAGTTAAAATATGGCAAGAAGCAACACATTTCAATTCTTTGAAATATGTATTTATACAAAATGTTCTCAACCCTAAGCGGTTGGAATTCCTCTATTTATAAAATAGTAAATTTACAGAATATGAAATATGAAACATTTCACTTGGATTTTTGTTGGTCTCCTCATTATGTTGGCAAAAGTGTCTCTTTCTCTAGTTCTCCAGCTCCAAAATAGATAACGTACACAGGTTATCTCATTTGTTTCCATAGGTACTACCTTTTCCTTGCTCAATACATATGATCCATCTGCTCACAAACTGTGCCACCAGCCTGGAGGGCTCTATTAAGTTATTATCCTAAAAAATATATAATTTCTTTTCCAATTGAGGCAATCTTTATTCCATTCATCTATCTTTTGAAACTATAGACTGATGTTGCAGACTAGGATTTACTAGCCATCTGTTTATCCACATAATATCAACTTGTTTTATCTATGATATTTCGGCCTGAGCCTCTTCCATATTTTTCTTAATGTCAATTTGATGTTTTGTTATGTCAATCTGTCCCAGTACTCCAGAGTTTTCTTCTTTATCAAGGCCTAATGATTCTTTGTTGAGTGAGTGGAAATCCTCTTCACATGACTCCTTCACTTCCTTAGCCATTTTCCTACTTTCAGTTATGCTATATTCCTAGGTCATTAGTATTATATCACCCCTGGTCTGTTTTGAAATGGACAACATTGAAGCCATAGCTACTCCTTCTTTTGCCGATGACTCAACTTCTTCTTGGAAGGTAATCCAGGCAACAGTATCTTCTCTCTCTCTTAAAAAAATATTATTTAATGCTTAATTTATCACCCAAAAATGATCTTGGACAATTTAAACCTTAGTGAGAATTCTTTGTTATGTTGCTTCTAGTTCCTTTCACAATTCCAATGCCTGAGCTTGGAACACTTGTTGATTAAGGTTGGTTGTCATTGATGTCAACCCTTGAAGAAAGACCCGTAGCACAAAGGCTTGGGTAATGGACCCAATATTGTTTTATGTAAATATGAATCATTATTGTTTTGTCATGTTTGATAAGAATTAAATATGGATGAACTCCAAAGTGGTCCCCTTATGGTGAAAGCCCTCATGGGAAGACGTTTTGTGGAGTAAGAGAACCCATGCTTAATTGTGTAATAATGAGATGAAGGAAAGTGATTTTTTGATGGAAAATATCCTATATGGATAGTTCTTGTCATTTCATTTCCATTGGT
The DNA here is from genome assembly GCA_000966675.3 of Picea glauca. Lineage (NCBI taxonomy): Eukaryota > Viridiplantae > Streptophyta > Pinopsida > Pinales > Pinaceae > Picea > Picea glauca. The sequence continues at coordinate 182,170 of JZKD02S1636749.1, forward strand.
ATGTGGAACTTCACATAATTCCTCACGGTTAGAAAGTTATGGCCATGAGAAGTTGGAGACCCTAGGTTTGGGTAATGGACCCAAGTTTGTTTGATGGGTAACAGTATGGGTTATGATATATTTTCATATAATACTATTCTATATGGATAGTACATGTCATGTCATTTCTGGTGGTATGTAGAACATCACATAACTCCTCACGGTTTGAGATTTATGGCCTTATGAAGTTGGAGGACCCTCATATGTCATCTAGAAGCCCCAAAAGGTCAAAGTAGTCAAAGTGGTTTAAGAGATT
>JZKD02S1636749.1:182514-202193 GCA_000966675.3 Picea glauca
TACATGTTGAGTACATGGTTGAGACAAGTAGTTGATGAGTTGGCGTACATATTGATGAGTCATAGTTGATGAGTAGTTGACACATGATTGGTACATACTTGGTACATGGTTGGATTCACTTATTTATGGTACATGTTGATTATAGGTTGGTACATGGTTGATGCACTTGTTTATGGTACAGGTTGATTATAGGTTGATTTACTTGGTGCATGGTTGATGCACTTGTTTATGGTAAGTTCTTTCCAATCAATATTCACTCTCAAAGGGAAAATTATCTTCAGAAAGTTCTCAAGTAGAATCCTCTGAAATCATCAAAACCCAATCAAATGAAGATTTAAATCTTGAAAGTGAAATTAAACTTGTTATTGAGCCTGATATAGTTTCATTCCCTTCAACTGTTTCAAAATTGAATCCAGAACAAAAGAAGTTACTTATTGAACTCATTAAATAGGAGTATCCAGACATATTTCTTGTGATTGAAATTTTGACAGGTCGCAACACATATATTAAGAGCGAACCAGAGAAATCATCGTCATCTCTTGGATCTATCTCATCCGAAGGTTTTGGATCATAATATTTTTCTTTTGAGAACCCTTTGTTTCTCACCCCATCAGCTAATCATAATCAAGAGGAGAAATCCTTGTCTGATAAAGATCAAGATTCAACATCAATACATATAAGTTGTGACACACAAGAGATGCCTTGTCCTTCAACATCACCAATTTTACTCACTTCTAGAACTCCAAAAATAGCCAATATGGTTGCAGACAGAATGGACGAAATAGTTGCAGCAAGGTATGCTCCCTTGGTTCTTCCACAAGTCATGTATGTCTTTCCACCAAATGATTATATGAGATACTTTCCCATATTCAATAGAGATGGATCAGTTTCTGCTAAAGAGCATTTGAGTTCATTTTATAGTTTTGCAGATAATTTCAATGTCGAGCATGTTAATGTGTGGATGAGACTATTTGTACAAAGTCTAAATGGGGAAGCAAGAAATTGGTTCAGAAGTTTGCCTCCCAATTCAATAGTTGATATCAATACTGAATTTGGTGCTTTAAGGAGGAAACAAGGTGAATCACCTGATTTTACCAAAAGGTTCAACCAGATGTATGGAAAAATTCCAGAGGAGATAAAACCTTCAGAGACTTAAGCTAAAATCACCTTTGCCAATGCATTTGATGCCGAATTTTCATTGTTTCTTCGAGAAGAAGAACCAATACCCTCAGCTTGATGCAAGATGTTACTATCGAGGTAGAATCTAACATATTAGCAGAAAACAAATTGAATTCTATAAATGATAGAGAAAGAAAAAAGAAAAAGAAAGAGTTTCCTTCATCTTCTTATTCAACATCTGATTCCAAAATGGATGACATGGCTAAGATGTTGAAAACTCTGACATCTGAAATGGCAAGGTTAAAGATAGAACAAAAACAACCCAATAGACCTGTACCAAAGGGTCGTTACAGAAATCCAAATTAGTTCAGAAGACCGAACAATGTTCCTCAGATTTTACCAAGAGAAAGGAAAAACCAGGATGAGCAAAACGTTTTACCTCCTTTTCAGAATAATGGAGTAGATGAGGAGGAGGAGGAGGATGATACAGAAGAAGACCCTGCAGTTCATTTGAATGATTCAGAATCATCTCTTCTACATGTGACACGACAATATTATGAAGATGCTTTGACTGCAAATCAGTTTGAGGAAGGAGATGGAGATGAGATTGTCCAGCAGGAACCTAAAAGGAAAAAATACAATCTCAGATCTGGTTCCAATGCACCTAAAGTAGATACACCCGTGTCCACAAAGAAGGCCATTACTCCAATTAAGTCAAGGGTTATCAAATTTGTTCCCAAAATTCATGTTGACCAACCATTGAAGAAACCTGCCAAGGATAACACTGTCGACATAAAAGAACCAGACAAAAATGTTTATGTTTTCAATTTAGAATATGAAATCAACAAAATCAAGATTTTAGTTTCATTATTAGAACTCATGAAAATAGAACCTTTCAGAAAGATCATCCTCAAGGCTCTTCAAGATCCATCTCATGTCACCTTTTCAGATACAGTCAATCTAGAGGATGAAAACCTTGCTATAACTATTGGACTTCACATTGAATACATAATTGATGCATCTCCACCATTTTACATTTCATTGAATGTCCATGACAAGATATTACACAATTTCTTAATGGATTATGGTGCCTCGCATAATGTAATGCCCAAGGTGGTAATGGAAGAATTAGGGTTGGACATTACCAGACCGTATCATGATCTATATTCTTTTGACTCCAAGAAAGTCAAATGCCTTGAAGTTATGAAAGATGTGGTGGTCACTCTTTTCCAATTGCCTATGAAAAGTGTGGTATTAGATGTTATTGTGGCTGATATACCACCAAAATTTGGAATGCTTCTTTCAAGATCTTAGGCTAAGAAGGTAGGTGGTACTCTGCAGATGGACCTTAGCTATGCAACCATACCTGTTTTTGGTGGGAACAACGAAGATTATACAAAGAAGTCATATTAGCTTATTTTGTAAGTGATCACAATAATCCCACTAATCATCCTATATACATCGTAGAAGATGATCTGGGTTCTTCTATTTTTTCATATGAGTGAGGAAATGGCAGAAATATTAGTCAGAAAGTCAACAACTACAATGGGAGACAGTAAAGATAGTTTTGTTTGGAGAATGTATTTTGACGGGGCGTGTTCTAAAGAAGGTTCTAGAGATGGGATTTTTTTCATTTCCCCTTCCAAGGATCTTATCCCCATGTCATATAAACTTCAATGTGACACCACCAATAACATTAGTGAGTATGAATCTTTGTTGTTGGGTTTGAAAGCTACTAGAGATATGGGAATTGATAAGTTGTCTGTTTTTGGAGACTTAGAACTTGCTATTCACCAGATCAAGAATATATACCAAACCAAACAACAAAGGTTAAAACAATACAAAAATGAGGTGTGGGACTACGTGGATAATTTATTTTTGACATTTAATATAACTTTTATGCACAGAAATTTGAATCAGCAAGCCGACTCTTTGGCACTTGCAGCTAGCATCTTTAAAACTCCTATGTTTCCTAATCTGAAATTTGAATTCAAAGTTAGAAATAGACCTTCAATACCGGATAATCTAAAGGATTGGCAGGTTTTTAAAGATGATGAGGAAATTCAAAGATTTTTGAAAACCATCGAAGAGTTTTCTAACATCTCAATTGATCAAGATGACAAAGATGCAGAAGAAGAAATACATGCTGTAGAAGTCCTTCAAAATACAATTGATGGCCACAAAATCATTGAACTGAAGACAAACCATATGCCGAAGGGTTTGGTTCCACTAGAAAGGTTGTTCGATGATAATGATGTTTCCAGGAAGGTTGTTAACCAAACAGAAGAAACAAATGTGGTAGACTGTGGCATTAGTTCGGATGCAAATCCTAGGTTGGTAAAAATATCTAGAAAACTGTCACAAAAAAAGAAAGAAGCATATGTTGAATTAATGAAACATTATTCAGACATTTTTGCATGGTCTTATGAAGATATGAAGGTGTTTGACACAGATATTATTCAACACAAAATTCCCTTGAAACCTGGGTCGAACCCTGTTAAACAAAAGTTCAGGCAATTTAATCCTTTATTGTTACCTATAATAGAAAGGGAGCTGAAAAGGCTGCTGAAAGAGAAAATCATAGTGCCACTAAGATACTCGGGATGGGTAGAAAACCTTGTACCCATTAGAAAAAAGAACGAAGAGATAAGGATCTGTGTAGACTTCCGGAATCTAAACAGTTGCTCTCTGAAAGACAATTATCCATTACCAAAAATGGATTATATCTTACAAAGAGTTGTCAACACAAAGAGAATCTCTATGCTTGATGGATATTCAGGGTACAATCAAATATCAGTAATGGAAGAGGATAAAAAGAGAACAAATTTTACCACTCCCTGAGGCACCTTTATGTACGAAAAGATGCCTTTCAAGTTGATGAACGTCGGAGCCACATTTCAAAGGGCTATGGACATCGCTTTCATTGGAGAGAAAGACAGGTTTTTGGTTATTTACCTTGATGACATCACTATATTTTCAGCATCTGATGAAGAACATTTATAGCAATTGAAGCATACTTTTGAGAAATGCAAGAGGTATGGCATTTCACTTAATCCCAAAAAATCACATTTTTCCATGGAGGAAGGAAAGCTTCTAGGACACATCGTTTCGCCTGAAGGAATTAAAATAGATCCAGAAAGAGTAAAGGCTATTTAGCTAATCGACATTCCGAGAAATAAAAATTATATTCAATCATTCATTGGTAAAATTAATTTTCTAAGGAGGTTTATACCTAACTTTGCAGAAATTGTCAAGTACATCACTGACATGTTGAAAAAGGATGCAAAAATTAAGTGGATACCGGAAGCGAGAGAATCCTTTGAAAGGATCAAACAGACTATTGTTCAGGCACATGTTCTAATTAGCCCAGATTATTCTAAAGAATTCATGATTTTTTCATTTGCATCATAAAATACCATAATTGTTGTTCTTCTGCAAAGAAATGATCAAGGCCACGAGCAGCCAATCTCCTTCTTTAGCAAAACTCTCAGGGACTCTGAATTGAAGTATGATTTAATAGAAAAAAAATCCTACACCTTGGTAAAGGTATTAAAATCATTTAGAGTATATGTTCTTCAATCTAAAATTATAGCTTATGTCCCAAGCAGTGCAGTCAAAGAAATATTGGTTCAGCTAGATTGTGAAGGAAAGCGAGGGAAATGGATAACCAAAATCCTGGAATACGATCTCACCATAAAACCTACTCAACTGATAAAGGGTTAAGGCCTCACCAAATTAATGACAGAATCTAATTTCAAAGCAATTGGGTTATATCATCTTTCATACATGACACATGACTCTTTTGTCCAGATTGAAGAAATAGATTTAAAGATAAACAACAAGTAAGCTTCTTCAAAATGGTACAAAGATATCGTATTCTTTCTACTGAATTTTCAATCTCCCCCAAAGTTGGATAAATCAAAATTCAGATCATTAAAGTTGAGAGATGTAAAGTACTGTATTGTTGATCAGACCCTATTTTGGAAGGACCCCAATGGTTTTTTGTTGAGGTGTGTGGACGAAAAGGAAGCTAAACAAATATTTCAAGATCTGCATCATGGTGTCTGCGGAGGCCATCATCATTGGAAGGCTACTGCCTTCAAAATTCTTAGAGTAGGCTATTACTGCCTAATTCTATTCTCATATATTTTTTCTCAGGTCAGGGCATGTGAACCTTGTCATAAATTTTCTGGAAAGCAAAAATTTATATCTCTTCCTCTGAAACCAATCATCGCCCATGGACCGTTTCAACATTGGGGATTAGATTTCATTGGAGAGATTAATCCAGCATCCTCAAGACAACATAGATGGATTCTTACAGCTACATATTAATTTATGAAGTGGATTGAAGCAATTCCGACTCATAATACAACAAACAAGGTAATCATGGAATTTATAGAGGGATATATTTTTTCCAGGTTTGGTTGTCCTAAAAAACTGGTCACTGATAATGCATAGGCTTTTAAATCAAATTCCATGATTGAATTGTGCAATAAGTATAGTATCAAATTGGTTCATTCTACTCCCTACTACCCCCAAGGGAACAGATTGGCTGAATCTTCCAATAAGACTCTGATAAGAATTATCAAAAAATTATTGGCATAAAACAAAAAAGCATGGGATTCCAAGTTAAAGCTTGCCCTCTGGGTTGATCGTATCAGCAACAAGAAGTCTATTGGGACATCTCCCTTCCAGATTGTATATGGGACAGAAGAAATCCTTCCAACTCAATTGGGCCTGCCAGTCTTAAAGTTTCTACAAGAAGAACTAGAGGAACCCAATGATGTCCAAAGAAAAAAATTTCAGATGATTGAAGTTCAACAGGTCAGTGAACAGGTTAATCAGAAAGTTGTTGCTTATCAGAACAAAATCAAGGCTACATTCGATAAGGGAACTAAGAAAGATGTTTTCAATGAAGGGGATTTGGTGTTAAGATGGGATGCCAGGAGAGAGGATAAAGAAAAACATGGAAAGTTTGATAATCTATGGTATGGTCCTTTCAGGATAGCCAAGGTAATGAACAATAACACTTTTCTCCTACATAATTTAGACAACACTGAAACTTTTGCGAGCCCAGTGAACGGGAGGTTCTTGAAGCACTATTTTCTCTAAGGGCTCTTTAGGTTTGAGTTAGTACAGTAGGTTTTCCTTTCAATACAGACTCCACATACCCAATGGACTTGTTTTTATAGTTATGCAGAGAATAAAAGACTAACAGTTTCAGGGAAATCAATGAATCAAGGATAAAGGAAAGGCAATGGTCTGCAGTTCTTGGAGTTTATTATCAAAACTCCATCCCCAGAAGGAGCCAATGTTAGTCTCTAATTTTTTCTTGGTTTAGTGAGAAACCCTTATCCTAATTCTTCCTTACCCACACTTCATTTTATGTTTCTTGTTTATTTCAATTTTTGTTTTTTATGTTTTGCATTATAGTTTTGGGATAGTTTATTTAAGTTTGATTTTGAAAGACATGGTTTAAAAATGAGGTGCCTCCTTGTATGCCTGTTTGAATTTCAAATGTTCAAATTTTGCTAAGTCATTAATATCGCTACGGGAATAAGCCTATTCCTGTAGTGCCAAATAATCATGCCTTGATATGCGCCTGCCATCCCGATTTTGTTATGAAGACATGAATCATGGGTGAAGAGTTCACATGCGTCCACGAAAGCTTGGAAATCATTTGCAAAATTCAACAGTTTCATAATCCGATTGATGTGTACTCGTACAGGACTTAATTCAAATCACCCTATTTCTTGATGATCGTTATATTATACCTGTTCGATTTCGCTGAATTCAAGATTGCAGTGAGGAATGCAGGTATCCACTCAAAGGAACGGTATACACTAACAATTGCAGGTCAAAAATTTGGAACCCGAGGGTGCAGTTGCATAATTGTGTTTGATGGCACCAAAGAGGAGCAGACATGTTGTCAAAATAGAACCAGAGGGTGCTGAGCTTCTTTAAGCCTATCCTCAAATGGCTCAAAGGTTCAGAGACGTTGGGTGGTTTGAATGTCTCACCAGTTTTCAGGGTTATGATGAGCAGGTCTCCATGGAGTTCGCTCTGAATTTCAATTGTCACGAGGTCGAAATCGGTAAAATGTTGATGCTGGTAACAGAACAGACTATCGCAAAGGCTTGCAGGCTGGTAGTTGGAGTAGAAAGACGGTGGAAGAAAGAGCATGTGGTTACTGAATTTGTAAACCAATTCCTGCTTCCAGACAACCAAAATCTGGATTGGAGAAGGGGAATACCTCATAGCTAGATTCGACCCGAATGGCACATGGATCTGATCATGATTCACAGGTATATCACCTGTGAAGGTAGATTCTCACTGGTCTATATCTACCATGTCAGGATACTAATGAATTTAAATGGTGATTACTCGTTAAATCTCCCTTATTTTCTGCTCAAAATCTTGACAAAGATGTCAAAAAGAGTGCAGTCACTCTCCACCAATTCTAAAAGTAGCCTTTTCCATCAAGTCTTTATTAAAACCTTAGTCATGTCTACTTTGAACGAATTACAAAAGCCCTAGAGTTGGCTCACGGGATCTTTAAACCCTATCACTCAGTCCAATAAGAAGAATAAAGGCAAAGGGAGAAAGACCGTTACACAGAGCCGAGACATCTTCGATGAAACCCCTGTGAAAGATGAAATTTCTGATATCAGGGTGACCAGGAGGAGTAGAAGTAAAAGACCTAGGTGGGAGCCAGAAATTGAAACGTTTTCAAAGGAAAATGTTAAAGGGGAAAATGATTCAAATAACGATCTTGATACTCAAACTATAGTCAAGCTTGAAACACCATCAACCAGTAAAAGGGGTGCAACAATCAAAGGGAAAAGGGTTAAAGGTGTGTCTGTATCACAGAAACCTAGAATAAATTCTACTAGGGTCACCAACAAGTATAGACTGAAGTCAAAGGCAATGTTCAATCTGTCAATCAAAGAAGAAAACTCTGAGAATGTTGAAGCAAGTACCAAGAAAAGGGAAAAAAGAACTCCATTGCCCAAGAAATCTGTCAGCAAAGGAAAAAGAATAATTTTGCCACCTACAGGTCCTGTAACGAGAGCCTTAACCAGATTAGCAAAAGCTAAAGAGATGGCTAAAAGTATCAATGAAACCAATAAAGATAAACAGGATTACTTTGAAGACTTAGATCGCATACTAGATGTGTCTGAAGCTATAGATTCAACAAGTTATGAGGAAGAACATAAGCTCAGAATTAGTCTCAAAGTACCAAGTTAAATCCAAGGAACCCAAAGTTGCCTTAAACCTGAATGAACCTACACCTTTTGAAGAATGATCAGTATTCAAAGTTAAAATTAGAACTGATAAAGAAAAGATCAAGGAGTTTCAGAAAATAATAAGACAATTAGAGAAGGAGAAGGCGCAAACAGAACAATGGAATGCTCGCCAACAAGAAAGGATTCAAAGTTTTAAAAAGAAGAAGAAAGAGAAAAAGGGCATTACTCAAAGAACTCAGGCAGATTAATTTCAGACTCTATTGGCACAATTCTGTGCTTACCACAAAGCTCAAACAGAGAAATGCTAAAGCCACTGATGTGATTATATACTAAAGGTAACATGGAAATTTGCTACAATTATGATTTAAACGTTTTCCAAGAAATATGGCAAGGCCTACTCATTTTTGGTCAATAAAATGCTAAGACCTCGATCTGTTTTACAAAATCAAACTAAATTCCTATTTTGTAGAGTCAAATGTAATGCTGGCAATATTTGCAATATCAAGTTGTTGAGTTGTGATTTATTTTGGGATTGTAGAAGCTCTTTTTGAGTGAACTACCTTAGTAGATAGATACTATTCAAAATCTAGTCATTAAAGCTATACTAGATGATAGGATCTGAAATTTTTATAGATAGTTTAAATAGACAGAAGAATGAGCATGTTTTGGTCGAAAAATTGGAGATCCAAGGGACCCTTTTGTGAAGCACATTGTAAAGGAATTTATGTTCAATTCGACACTTAATAGCAAAGGCATATGGATGGTTAGACCCTCTTTTTCTATTCTGCCATTTTTTTATTCATGCTTGAATTCATTATTCGAATTGCAATGCTTTTTTATACTTGACTGATAATTTATACAGTGGAAATTTTACTGTAAAGATAATTTTTCAAGTTTGATATCAAGCTAATAATCTTCTTTCTTTATAATATTTTGAGGCAAGAATTCTTGTGAAGTTGACAAATTGAAGGCTTCACCTTCCTTTTTCTTTATTTTTTTGACCCATCTTTATGTTTACCTATTATTCAGTCGTTGGGATATACTTTGTTTTAATCTTGTTTTTCATGTTATGTTGTTACCTTGAAACCAGTTTCAAACCACCTTACTAAAAAAAAAAACAAATCATAAAACCCTCAAAACACGTTTTGTAATAAATTGATGATGCCATAGCTTTCCCTTAGTAGTCAAGTGCAACTTTATGGACTAACAAGATACATATTTAGTGGGATTCTCCTCTTCCTAATTTGGGCATGTACATGATGTCAGTTGTGGAGATGACAGAGATCAAGAAGCAGGTACAAGGCTTATTGGATCAAGGGATCATCAGGCCCACTCCATCTCCTTGTGGTTCTTCGATAATGATGGTGCCAAAGAAAGATGGCATGTGGAGAATGTGTATCAATTACCGGTCCTTGAATAAAATCACTATGAAAAATCGATACCCTCTTCCTCGTATAGATGATTTACTTCAGCAGTTGAACAATGTTGTTTATTTCACTAAGTTAGATTTGTGCAGTGGATATCATCAAATCAGGGTCGTAGAACATGATGCATGGAAGAATTCCTTTAAAACCAAACATGGATTGTTTGAGTGGTTAGTTATGTTGTTTGACCTTTGTAATGCTCTGGCAACTTTCATGCGTACGATGTATAACTATTCAGGCCTTTCCTAGATGAATTTGTTATTGTGTACTTAGACAACATTATTCTTTTTAGCGAGACTTGGGATGAGCATGTGAGGCATGTAAAGAAAGTATTGGACACTTTGAAAAGGGAAAGTTGTATGTGAAAATGTCTAAATGTGAATTTGGCAAGACTGCAGTTGTGTACTTAGGTCATATTGTAGGAGGAGGACAATTGAAAATTGATCCTTCCAAAATTGAAGTAATTGTAAAATGGCCTAAGCCAAAAAGTGTAACCGAAGTCTGAAGCTTCTTAGGTGTAGTTCAATATTGGAGGAGATTCATTCCCAACTTCTCCTTTATAGAAACTCCTTTGCATGCCTTAACCAGTGTGAAGAACACTTTTCAGTGGGAAGGAAAGTAGCAAAAATATTTCAACACTCTGAAGGAGAAGATCAGTACTGCATCAGTATTAACATTGTTGAATCTTCAACAACGTTTTGAGATCGAGACAGATGCCAGTGGATATGACATGGGTGCAATATTGATGGAATATTGTAAGCCTATCTGTTACGACTCTGAAAATTTTAACCAAGTTGTTGTTAACTATCCTACATATGATAAGGAGTTGTATGCACTAGTTCAAAGCGTAAAGAAATGGAAACACTACTTGTTAGGGAAAGAAACAATTATACATATATATCACCAACCCTTACAATATCTCCAAGCATAGACCAAACTAAAAATATCTTGACATTACAGATGGATGGGTTTTCCACAACAATTTCATTTGGTAATCAAGTACAAGAAGGGTACAAGTAACAAGGTAGTCGATATGCTTTCTAGACCTCGTATTGTCGATTCTATTATTTTTAAGAATACTTATTTATCTCATGATATCTATGTACAACAATATGCCATCTATGAAGATTTTAAAGAAGTATATGAGAAGCTAACCCATGGTGCATAGGTAGAGAACTATTTTCTGTAGGGATACTCTATCATCTTGGGAAGTTATGTATTCCTACAAGTGAACGAGTCCATGTGATACAAGAAACTCACACTTCTCTTGTGTCTGGGAATTTTGGGGTAGGAAAAACTATGGCTCATTTGCAGAGGTTTTGTTATTGGCCTCAAATGAAAACAATTGTAACTAAGTATGTAAAGGGGTGTGTGATGTGTTCTACTTGTAAGCCCACTAATAGAAAACCGGGGCTATTCTCACCACTTCCTGTTCCATCCCATCCATGGGAAATAATTTCCATCGATTTTTTAGGGGGTTTACCAATGACCAAAGGGGTTCATGACTATCTATAAGTTGTAGTGTATAGGTTCAGAAAGATGTGTATCTTGATGCCATGTAAAAATTAGATCACTGCTGAGTAGAATGCTAATCTCTTCTTTCATCATGTTTGGGTTCACTTTGGGTTACCCACGTCCATTGTCTCGGATCAAGATACTCAATTCCTTGGGGATTTTTGGACTAGCTTGTGGAGAATTATGGACACCAAATTGAAGAGGAGCATTGCTTTCCATCCATAGACCGATGAACAAACAAAGATGGTAAACAGAATAGTGGTACTTTTTCTTTGAGGCTACTGCAGCAAGCATACCAAGTTATGGGATGAACAAATACCCTATGTACAACATGCTTATAACTGAGCTTTACATTCATCCACTCAGAGTTCACCTTTTGAGACATGTTTTGGGTACCTGCCTAAGGTTCCTTTGGACTTAATGTATGGGAGAGATGTCGATGTGAATGAATAACGAACAGAGGACAGAGCCCACAATTTCATCCAGAGGATCTAACAGATATGCCAGGAAATCAGGGAACAATTGGAGAAAATTCAAGCACAGTATAAGGCTTGGCATGACAAGCACAGGGTTGATCATCATTTCCAGGTTGGAAACCGGTTATGGCTTCATATCAGCAAGGAAATATTGAAGGGTGAAGGTAAGAAACTCAATCCCATCTGATATGGACCCTTTACTATCTTGGGGAAAAGTGGAACTAATGTTTTTTGTTTGGATCTTCCACCTTATATGCAGATTTACTCAGTTGTGAACATAGAGAACTTGAAACTTTTTTAGCCTCCCATGATCATGGATCAAGATGAGGAAGTTTCAATACCTTCATTTGATGAGTTTGCACCTGAGTACTTGGATGATTCATAGGAATATATCATCCTAGGCAGAAGGATGAGGGTTTCACGCAGGGGTGATGTTGATTATCTTCGAGTAGGCCTAAAGGGCACACATCCAAGCAAGGCAAAGGGGATTGAAAAGGACAAAGTGAGGGGACTCTTCCCTCACTTAACTATTGACTAATGAAAGCTTTTGGTGGTCCAAAAATATCTCGGTGGGAAAGAATGATCCAAAAAGGATCCAGAGAAAGCTAAGAACAACTCAGAACTCACAGATGCAACTCAGGAAACTCAAAATGGCTTCAGCAGATAGAGGAAGGGAAAAAAATCAAATTTCCAAAACTCAGTTAAAATGGAATGATTGCGAAGAGCGCGTCACAAGATTTCTAACGGCGAAAATGGCTCTTCAAATGGAGTTACGGATCGAATGATATTCATAGTCAAAGTTTTGGTCAACCTAGCCCAGTCAACAGGGATGAGTCAACATCCGTACCACTGATGTCAACATCAATACGGATGAAATCATCGTCCGTACAATGTATGTGGCAAGCGCATAGGGAGACACATGTCATAATGACATTAGCATGACGTCAACATGATGACGTTGCAGCAGGAGAGGCTACCATGTGTCACTCAGTTTTGGAATTTTTGGGCCGACTTATGGACCAATGAAAAGTTGCCACATGGCAGTCCATAATTTATGTGGCATCCATATGACACATGACAATCAGTACATTACGTGGCATCTGTACATTACGTGGAAGGCTGACGTGGCATCCATACGACACATGGTAGGAAGGTGACATGACATGATGATTGTGAAATGAGGTGACGTGGGCCAATAATTGGCTACCACGTGGCCCAAAAATTGTCTACCACGTGGAAGTGGGAAAATTCCCAATGATGTCCAACAATCAAATTATTAAATATATATATATATATATATATATACAGTTCGCCAAATATGGTGGCAGTTCCACCATATTTGGTGGCATATTCCTCGGCCCACCATACTAGCAGCATCTCCACCAAACTTAGCCCCTGCCAAAAATTTGTTATAACAATATGTATAAAATGGGAGGCCCACGGGTTTGACCCAGGGACCTCCACCTAAACCTCCGCCAACAATGACTTAACATAGCTCCACTAACCAATGCGCCAAACCACTCTTTATTGCATAACCACTGCCTTTTTATTATAAAATGGGGTTTTCACCAATGTATGGGACAAAGAGAGACCAAGGCACATCCATACGGAGTGGGAACATATTTCAAGAATTTTTCCAGTCATTTATTGCAGAGGCAGGCATGAAAACCAAGACAGGGGTGTCTCTTGAGCCTGAAAGTACCAGACTCGTATCGAGACATGGAGACAGTCATTTTTAAGTAATTTGACACCACGAACACAGTGGTGATTTTTGTTTTCTGATCTGAGAAAATATTTTGTAGATTAACTCCATAATTAGGTATACTTATGTATTTTTCCCAATTCTTTTGTGGAGTAAATAAAAAGTCCTACCCATTTGAGAGCAGGACCAAGAGACGTAGTCCATCAGGGAAAAACTCCATTATCAAGTTTTTGCATTCATATTTCATGATTATGTCTCTTTCCTTTTGATCTTTTCCTTCTTTTTGGTGTACTTTAGTTTATGCTCATTTAATACAATTCTTTAATAAGTCACTAGATGAAAAGATCCTGGATCATTTTATGACACTCATCAATGATCTATTTCACCCCCATGTAGGGTTCTTTGTCATTATCTAGCTTGATGATATTATTATCGTTAGTAAGACATGGGATGATCTTTTACAAAATGTTCACAAGTGTTGAGCATCTTGCACACCAATAAACTCCAAGTAAAGCTTAAAAGTATGTTTTTGGGCACTCATCTATTTCTTATTTGGGTTTCTTATTTTTAGTAGAGGGCATCAAGCACAATCCTCATAATGTAGATTCCCTCTTGAAGTAACCTTACCACACTCTATAAGTGAGCTCAAAATCTTCATAGGTGATGTGAACATTTATCACAAGTTCATTTTTTAGTTCTCTAAGTTGAGATTGAGATTGAATGTGATGATTTTTAATATGTCATTGGATCTATACATAAACAATATTTTTAAGCATACCTAGATTGAGTTGGAGATGATGTTTCTCTTATAGATGCTTGCAAACCTCTCCCACTTCTTCAATTTTCTCAGTCACTCTAAAAATGTGAGTCCAAATGGCCACAAATTGCATCTGCAGGCCTTTAAAAGGGAACGACAAGAACGCGCACATGTTCTTAAGAACACACATGTGTGCTTAAGAACACGCACATGTTCTTAAGAATGTGCATGCATTTCTAGGATTGTGCACACATTCATGGGAATGTTCCTATGTGTCATGTTGAGTGGAGGTTTGGGGTTTCTTGAACATGTCACGTTATGGCATATACATTCCTAGACACATATACACATGTGTTCCTTCTCACCCTATTGCCACTTTATCGTCCATCAACTTTGTGCACTCACCCAATAATCAATAAAATCAATTTTTAACATATAATTCAATATATATTTTTATATTTATTAAATTTAAAGTGATCTTTGCAATATTAATTAAATAAAAAATTATACAATATTTTTATATTAACACAATAAATAAACAAGATAGAAAATTGTATAATTAAATTTTATAATTGTATCAATTGTAATTAATAAATTGTTTTTTCATATAAATACAAAAATGTGAATAAATCCTCGTGGATGAATGATGAAAGATTTCAACAGTTGGCCAAGACAAATTGGACTAACATAAGGGACACTGAGGACATTCTGGCATGTATCAATTTTGCGTCAAATCTCAAAAAATTAAAAAAACTGGTTATTGCATGGGCAAAAGAAAAACAAAAAGCAGAGGAACAGGAGCTACAAAATATTGAGGAACAACTCAGACTCTTTCAAGAGGACCCGGAGCCAGGGTTTCTGTCAAATTTGGCTCGTGAAAATTCAAAAAACTTGGAAGAAAGAAGAAGAACCTTACTGGTGGAACAAGAGGAAGCGTGGAGATTGAAAAGCAGAGCTATTTGGTTAGAAAAGGGAGATGAAAACAAAAAATTATTTCAAGCATATGAAAAAGGAAGGAGAGCAGAAAATACCATTTGGAGTTTAAAGGACCACGAGGGTAGATCCTGTACAACCTTTGAAGGCCTAGAAAATATGGGAAAAAATCATTTTCAAACCTTATTCAAAGAAGACAAGAATATAAATATCGCAAAAATAATTAAGGTGGCTTTATATCTCCCAAGTTTTTTGAAAGAGCAAGGGGACCAAGATTTATTTTCTGAAGTCACAGAAAAAGAGATAAAAGAAACCATTCAAATCTTCCATAAGAATAAAATCCCTAGACCAAATGGGTGGACAATTGAATTCTTCAGGGGGTTCTTTGACCTGATTGACACAGATATGTTAAAGGTCATTGAGGAATCTCAAACCAATGGTAGAATCCATGGGCCTTTTAATACAACTTTTATTTCCCTCATACCAAAGGTAAATTATCTGCACACCTTCAATGATTCTAGGCCAATCTCTTTATGTAATTGTATCTACAAGATTATAGCCAAAATCATAGCCCATGGACTAAAGCCTTTTCTTTCAAACGCCATTTCCAAGGAACAATTCAAGTTTTTAGAAGGGAGACAAATTCATGAGGCAATAGGGGTAGCAGAAGAAGGCCTTCATAGCCTAAATACCACAAGATCAAAAGGAGAAATTCTAAAGATCGATCTTTCAAAATATTTTGATAGAGTAAACTCGTTTTATATACGTATACTTCTCACTCATCTTGGCTTTCAAGTTGCATTTATAAAATGGGTGATGGCATGCATTTCCTCGGTAACCTTTGCAGTGCTCATCAATGGAGCAGCCTCCCCCTTCTTCAAATATGAAAGAGGATTGCGTCAAGTATTTCCTTTATCCCCCCTACTTTTCCTCCTGGTAGCTGAGGGTCTAAGTACAGCTATCGATGCAGTAACCAAGTCGGGGAATTTTCAGGGAATAATAGTTGCAACAAGGTTCATAATTACACACCTTTTATTTGTGAATGATTTTCTCATCTTCTGTAATGGAAAAGATGGAGATGTAGAAACTTTGGTTGACATCCTATCGTTGTTTTGTTTAGCCACAGGTATGAAAATAAATGAACAAAAATCAACTATCACTACCTCAAAACTGGACGAAGAAGAAATGGCAATGTACCCGAGTCTTTTTCCTTTTTTTCTTTAGGATATCTCGAAAGGGTTAAAATACTTGGGCTTCCAGTTAAAGCCAAATAGCTACAGGAAAGAAGATTGGAAATGGTTGATAGCAAAACTAGAGAAAATATTAAATGGTTAGAGCTTTAGATGGTTATCAAAAGAAGGTATACTCACACTGACCAAATCTGTTTTTGGAAGCCATACCAGTTTATTGGATGTCGTTAGCATGGATTCCAAAAGGAGTTCTAGAAAAAATCAAAAGGATCTGTGAATGCTTTATTTGGTCTAGTTCTGGAGAAAAGTATACTCAGCCATGGCCAAAATGGGATAACATAGATTTTCCAAAAGCATTGGGAGGTTGGGGGCTCAAAAACATTTTCTTGTTTTCTAAGGCCCTTGCAGCAAAATCCTGCTGAAGGCTCATCTCAAACACCAGTTTGTGGACCCTTGTAGTAGCACAACAATATATTTCCCCAGGTTCAATTGACGATTGGATCAGAAGCCCAATCAAATCTTCAACAAATGGATCGATTATTTTGAAAGCAATGATCTCTTCTTTTCCAGTGGTTGGGGATAGTCTTACTTGGAGAGTGGGTAAAGGAAATCATTTACGAATTGGTGTTGGTCCATGGCTAGGGAGTGGAAACTCTCACTTACTATCGGAGGATCTAATTGAACAGTCACAAAGGAAAGGTATCTTTTACCTCTCTCATTTAGCCGACCCTCCAACAACAAATTTATGGAACCAAGGTTGTAAAAATGCTACTCTTCTAGGACTAAATGGGATTCAAGCAGAAACAATGACAAACTATATAGTCGCACTCAAAAGAGGCCACATTAGAATCACTAGAAAGGATGATGAACTAGTATGGAAAAAATATCCAATAGGCTTATACACTCCAAAAGTAGTGTACATTGCATTGAACATTGACCCATTGCAACAAAACCCCAAATGGTGGTGGAAAGGTCTTTGGAAGATAAAATTCCCTCAATAAGAAAAAATATTTATGTGGGCAGCCATAAATAATCGAATCCCAACTTGGGAGTTCTTGAAAACATGTCAGATAGAAGGACTAGGGAGATGTGCCCTCTGTAAAAATGAAAATAAATCCACTATACATATTCTCATCACCTGCCCCTTCACAATAAAAGTATAGACTGAAACGTCAGCCAACATCAGGAAGAATTGCATTTGGGCTGGAGAATCTATGGAAATAGCTTGGAAAAATTGGACAGATAACCGAGGAAATAAAGAGATCAAAGCTCTCCCTCTTTTATTAAGCTGGGGAATCTGGCTAGCAAGAAATGCAGAAATCCTCAAGGATAAAGCCACAATGTTAGAAATAATAGTTGCTCAAAGTATTTCAATACTTTCCCACTTCCCCCAGTCCAAAAATTCACCTGCAATAAGGGTAAGGAAACAAGAGACAATAAATACATTAAAACCTTGGGCTTACTTTGATGGAGTTGCTCAGGACTCTGTTTGTGGAGGAGGAGTCGTTCTTCATCTATCGGAAAACTTTTGTTTCCTTTTTAAAATGGGATTGGGAAGGGGGACAAACAATTATGCTGAACTTATGTCCATGAAGCTTCTACTTCTATTTTCCAGAGAAAAAGGCTTACATCAATTACAAATTTTGGGGGACTCTATGAATGTTATAAATTGGACAAGAAAACACAAAAATTGTCACAGTATTTTTCTTAGTCCTGTTAGCGATAATTCTTGTTAGTGATATCATCTAGTGCCATCGGTAAAAGCTCCACAGAAGGGCTTCATCGACATATCGAGAATCGAGATATCGAAGATCCCATGCACAAGGAGTTCGTGCATTTTGAAACCGCGAATCCCTAAACTCCGATGGGGAGTTGGACTGCGGTCACATGGAGCGATGGTCACATTGACCAGGAGTTATAGCCAGTAGGGGCAAACGCACAAAGGAGCCCATCGGGGATCGGTATATCGCAAGTCCTGAGGACTTGCACATTTTGACATCAAAAAGTCTGAAACCCCGACAACGGAGTATAAGGCTACGGTCTTATAGGGAGGCGGTCATGTGGACCAGGCGCAGCCAAAGGGCTAAGGCTGAAGCGCTCATCAGAGAATCGGGGATCGGGGATTCACGAGGACAGTGGTCGGTGGCAGCGGAAAGTCCAAAACCCCGAAACCCTGATATAGAGTCAGGGATCACCACGGATAGGTGCAGAGGCTGAGAAGAAAGTCAGAAGGACCTATGGATAGGGTTTGCACAGTGATTCCCGAAAGGAATCTAAAGAGCCGCTTCGGCTCGGAAGAGGGGATTTAAAATGATCCTGAGATCAGGAAGGCACGGTGATGTCCCAGGTACCGATTCGATATGGGCTAAATCCCAGTAGCTGCCAGGAATGAATGAAGAAAAGAGAGGGTGGTTGAGGCCTCGCCTCAATCATTAATTGCAAGGCATGGAGGGTTTGACCAGTAGTCTGCTCAGGAGGGTCCTATGTACCCATTCTTCCAGAGAATCCAGGCCCGATTTCACGACCAGCTGGAGGAGGTCTACACACGCTAGCTCGGCATTTAAATGGCTCAGCTACTCCCCTTGTTGGAGCCATGCGCAGTTAAGATGGTGTTTGTCATGGGCGCACGATCATCATGAGTCTGCATGGGCAAACTGTCAGAAGCCATGCAAACGAAATTATTTAATGCAGCATATTGTTTTTGCTATTGGGGTGGTTTTTGAGTATATGTAGGTGTTTTTTCCATTTTTGTAAGATCAATGGTTGAGCAGAGCTCCCGGTTGTAAAGTTTTAATGAAGCACTGTTAGCCTGGTTATGTATGGACTTCTAAGACTTCTTGCCTTATGAATGTCAGTTTCTTTACATCTTTGTTAGACTGTGTTAGAGCAGCTCAGAATTGGAGGATCCAATCGAGTTGTAGTTGTTATAGGATGATGTTGTAATGGATCACTATAATAGTTACGGAGTCTCTAATCGGTTCCTATTATTTCCTTAACGCTGAATGACTTGGAATTGGAGGATCCAGTCAAGTTTTCTATTCAGTTTTTTGAAGCTCTGAACCAGGAGGATCCTGCATTCAGAGTTTTTCCCCTACAAACCGTTGCAACCCTGTTGCCCATAGTTGTTTGTTCACCTTTCCTACTAAGTCTTCCACCTTCTCATCTTTTAATCAACCCACTGGCTGAAGTTAGGATTCCATCCCTCCTTTGTTCTTTACGTACCAGATCCAGTCCCCGAGTTAGAGTGATATCTCCTCGAGTCTCTACCCATTTGATCGCCCATTTATCAAACCATGACATAAAAACTGATGGGCGT
>JZKD02S1636749.1:202243-220556 GCA_000966675.3 Picea glauca
TGAATGACTTGGAATTGGAGGATCCAGTCAAGTTTTCTATTCAGTTTTTTGAAGCCCTGAACCAGGAGGATCCTGCATTCAGAGTTTTTCCCCTACAAACCGTTGCAAGCCTGTTGCCCATAGTTGTTTGTTCACCTTTCTTACTAAGTCTTCCACCTTCTCATCTTTTAATCAACCCACTGGCTGAAGTTAGGATTCCATACCTCCTTTGTTCTTTACGTACCAGATCCAGTCCCCGAGTTAGAGTGATATCTCCTCGAGTCTCTACCCATTTGATCGCCCATTTATCAAACCATGACATAAAAACTGATGGGCGTTGGACTTTCCTTCTACAAGCAATCTAGGAGAGACTTCCAGCGCTAACATTTCTGGCACCGTTGCCAAGGACGAAGTTGAAGATTTTCCCTGGGCAGAACGACAACGATCAATTGATTCTGAAGGTGCATCAGAAATCAGAGTTATTCATATTGCTACTGTGCACCTGGCGACTCCACTGTGGCGACTCCATTGTTTCCACTTTACTGTTTCAGTTGTGGCCATTGTTGACACACCTGAAAGCTGACCCAGAGGAGCTTTCTCGAGAAGGTTTCAGCGGCTGCTTTCTCAGCCTGAGAAGCTTCCTGGGGTAATGACAATGTTAATATCTGGCCTTTGATGGTGAACAAGGACTAGACACACTTGAAGCTGCACATCTTTCACCTGACGACTCCATGGTTCAAGGATTGATTGGCGACTCCACCGGTTCGATATGGAGAAAATCCTTGCTTGCAGGTTTGCTCCTTTTAATTTCTCTGCTATTCTTGGTTTTCTTAATGTTGTCCCCTCTCTGGATGAATGGGGCGATTATTTTCCCATATTTGGAAAATGTGAAGAGGACAAACCGGCTCAGCACCTCAGTGAGTTCCATGAACTCATGCATCAGTGGGAGATACATCATGAGCATGTATTACTGAAAATGTTCATGTTCTCGTTAGCAGGGGATGCACGTAAATGGTATCATTCTTTACCCCCGGCTACCATTTCTTCGCTCAGTAATTTTCATACAGCTTTCACCACCTATTGTCAGAGGTTGTATCCCCCTGAGTTAATTTTTCATAATTGTTGTGAGGGATACCACAACTCTATACAAGAGAAAGATGTTTCTGATGAAAGATGTGGGGAGGATCTTGATGACCTGGATCAGAACTCAGTCCCTTCTCCTCCCCATTCATCTGCATCCGAGGTAGGTTATGAAAGTGATAAAGTTCTCAGGGAGGAGGATGGCGCCCTGAGTAAGCTGATAGAGCAGGTGAAATACCTCTCTGCCAAATTAGAAGGGTTGAAATATGAAGACTATGCAGAGGATTTTCCATTCCTTGAGGCAGACGCTCTGAGCAACTCTTTTGAAGAGATTGTTGAAGATTTATTAGATGAGTTGGCATCTGCCCCCGATGAGCTTGCTGTCTCAGATCAAAGCGATGAAGTGATAGTTGGGGAAGAGGACTGTTCTCTTTCTCTTCACGAGATTTCCCATGATGTATTTACATTTGGGATTGAAAAGGAGGATCTGGAGATCGTTCCTTTTTTGCAAGATGAAGAAGTCTGGTGCTCACCCAGCTTTAATGACTATTCAGTTGAGGAGCAGCAGAGCCCCACATCACATATTGATGACCCGGGTAGCAGCCAGCCCATGTATGACAGCTATGAATCAGGTTCTGAGTTGGACACCCAAAACTTCCAAAAGAAGACTGCAGAGCCCTTTCCTCTGTTCACAAATAAAAGACAATGCGAGGAAATCATCCCCCCTGAGCAGCAAATTGAAAAGCAGAGCTTTCCCATAGGATTATGACTCTGACCCTTGGGAGAGCCAAGAAGAGGCACCAGAAGAACCAGAGGAGCAGTCGAAGATGCAGTTTATAGACTGCGCAAAGCCAGTCAGCGATCAGTCACCACCTAAGATCAGCGAGCCTACTTCATTTATTCACCCGCCTATGGATATCAGATACATTCGGCCGCGTGTGAACAACTGTGTAGAAGAAGAGGTTGTATTTCGCTGATTCCTTGGAAATGGACACTCATTCGATGACCCTGTCAGCAAATACATGGAGTGGCATTTCTCCTATACCTTGGAGCTGCCCTATTTCATCTCAACTCCAGCCTGTAAGGAGGAGTTGATGAGTATAACCGTTCTGCTGTCACGACTACACCATCTACTGATGATCATTGACAGAAGGAAGGAGCTTCTATCCAGGAAGCTACTTGGATGGCTATGGTGGAAGTTTTCTTTCACCTAGCCCATGTAAAATGTTTTATTAGCATTAGCACTGTATATAAATAAGCTCCTTTGAACACATAGCGTTTATTTTGTTTTGCTTTATTTTATCGGCATGTATTTTCAGCAGGTTGTTTCGAGCTTGACTCCATAGCCCAACAAAAAGGCGACTGGAACTGCAGAAGGAGTTCTTTGAGCATCCCAGGGACGAATCTATCCCCCATGGAGCCTAATGTTAGCGATAATTCTTGTTAGCGATATCATCTAGCGCCATCGGCGAAAGCTCCACAGAAGGGCTTCATTGGCATATCGAGAATCGGGATATCGGACATCCCGTGCACAAGGAGTTTGTGCATTTTGAAACTGCGAATCCCAAAACTCCGATGGGGAGTTGGACTATGGTCACATGGAGCGATGGTCACATTGACCAGGAGTTATAGCCAGTAGAGGCAAATGCACAAAGGAGCGCATCGGGGATCGGTATATCGCAAGTCCTGAGGACTTGCACATTTCGACATCAAAAATTCCAAAACCCCAACAACGGAGTATAAGGCTACGGTCTTATAGGGAGGTGGTCACGTGGACCAGGCGCAGCCAAAGGGATAAGGTCGAAGTGCTCATCGGAGAATCGGGGATCGGGGATTCACGAGGATAGTGGTTGGTGGCAGCAGAAAGTCTGAAACCCCGAAACCCCGATATAGAGTCAGGGATCACCACAGTTAGGTGCAGAGGCCAAGAGGAAAGTCAGAAGGACCTGTGGATCGGGTTTGCACAGTGATTCCCGAAAGGAATCTAAAGAGCTGCTTCGTCTCAGAAGAGGGGATTTAAAACGATCCTGAGAGCAGGAAGGTACGGTGATGTCTCAGGTACCGATTCGATATGGGCTAAATCCCAGTAGCTGCCAGGAATGAATGAAGAAAAGAGAGGGTGGTTGAGGCCTCACCTCAATCATTAATTGCAAGGCATGGAGGGTTTGACCAGCAGTCTTCTTAGGAGGGTCCTATGTACCCATTCTTCCAGAGAAGCCAGGCCCGATTTCGCGACCAGCCGGAGGAGGTCTACACACGCTAGCTCGACATTTAAATGGCTCAGCTACTCCCCTTGCTAGAGCCATGCGCAGTTAAGATGGTGTCTGTCATGGGCGCACGATCGTCATGAGTCTGCATGGGCAGACTGTCAGAAGCCATGCAGACGCAATTATTTAATGCAGCGTCTTGTTTTTGCTACTGGGGTGGTTTTTGAGTACATGTAGGCGTTTTCGCCATTTTTGTAAGATCAATGGTTGAGCAGAGCTCCCGGTTGTAAAGTTTTAATGAAGCACTGTTAGCCTGGTTATGTATGGACTTCTGAGATTTTTTGCCTTATGAATGTCAGTTTCTTTACATCTTTGTTAGACTGTGTTAGAGCAGCTCGGAATTGGAGGATCCAGTCGAGTTGTAGCTCTTATAGGATGATGTTGTAATGGATCACTGTAATAGTTATGGAGTCTCTAATCGGTTCCTATGATTTCCTTAACGCTGAATGACTTGGAATTGGAGGATCCAGTCAAGTTTTCTATTCAGTTTCTTGAAGCCTTGAACCAGGAGGATCCTGCGTTCAGATTTTTTCTCCTACAAACCGGTGCAAGCCTGTTGCCTAGAGTTGTTTGTTCACCTTTCTTACTAAGTCTTCCACCTGCTCATCTTTTAATCAACCCACTGGATGAAGTTAGGATTCCAGACCTCCTTTGTTCTTTACGTACCAGATCTAATCCCCGAGTTAGAGTGATATCTCCTCGAGTCTCTACCCATTTGATCGCCCATTTATCAAACCGTGACATAAAAACTGATGGGCGTTGGGCTCTGCTTCTACAAGCAATCCAGGAGCGACTTCCAGTGCTAACAAGTCCTATTCTAGAGGAAATATTTATGATGTTGGACACCTTTGATACTATGCTTATATCTCATGTCTACAGGGACAGGAACATGGTAGTAGACTCACTGTCCAAAGAAGGATTGCAACTACTAAAAGGACAAGTGCATTTCACTGAGAAAAAAGGGAAAGACTCAAATGCTTTCTATCACAGGCCTTTTATAGAAGATCAAGAACTCCTACAAGATTGATGAAATCGGACATAATCTATCCAATTGACAGCCTTTTGAAAAATGCAATTTCCACTTGATTGACTTTCTTTGACACTTTTTCCTTACTTTACTATGCACATCAAATTGTATAAAGTTTTATTTTAAGACATTTCAATCTGCCTTTGTTTTTACAAAAAAAGCAGACATTATCCACAATAGTGGTGATCTTCTCTTGTATATAAAGAACACATATAAATAGAAAGTAGAAAGGTTGTACACTTGGTCCTGGTGTGACTTTGTTTTTTTTTATTTCTTTACAATATGTAACCTTGAAGAGAGGGCATTCAAAAACACACATTTTTGATGTGAAATACTCTAGAAACACCTACAAAATGTAATTTTGTCTCTAACAAAAAATAAAATTCTGTCTCGATCATCGGATATTATGCTCTAAGGGTGATTCTGTAATTTTGTCTCTAACAAAGTCTGTCTCGTTCATCGGATATTATGTAATTTTGTCTCTAACAAAGTCTGTCTCGATCATCGGATATTATGCTCTAAGGGTGATTCTGAAAGAGAACGGGTGGCCACGCTTTAAAATTTAATCGGATATTTTTGTTTTTCACACAGCAGCACGTCTCTTTTAGCGGAGATATGGATGGGATTGTTTTACGGGAGGTACAAGTCATAATGCGAGCTGGTTACATTGAATCCATGATTGTTTTCCGGGTGGTTACAAGTCATAATGCGGTCTGGTTACATTGTTTTCCGGGTGGTATTCAGTGTTGGAATTTGATAATCAATTACGGTTAAGATTTTTTTGTCGTTGTAGAGAGTTATTGTTTTGTAGAGAGTTATTGTTTTGTGATTAAACTAGCACAACTACAACTTGGTTGATATATGTTTATACAACTTGGTTTATATACCTTGGTTGATATATGTTTATACAACTCGGTTTATATACCTTGGTTGATATATGTTTATACAACTTGATTTATATATCTTTATAGTATCATTTTCTACCTTTAAGAGAAACTTGGTTGATATATGTTTATAGTATCATTTTTGACCTTTTTACAATTTGGTTTATATATATTTATGTATCATTTTCTAGAAAAAGAGATTTAAAAAAAAAAAAAATGGTTTATATACATTTATAGTATAGTTTTCTACTTTTTAGACCAAAGAGATTTAATAAAAAAAAATGGAAAGAGGTTATAATGTAGACTTGTTATATTGAATTTATTAGTTGTATTGAGTGTTAGATTTTGACATGATCATTAAATAAAGTTAAAAAAATTTGTCTGATTTGTTTTGTGATTAGATTAAACTAGTACAACCACAATATTAAAGATGAGATTATTAGTTGTATTGAGTGTTAGAGTTTGGCATGATCCTCAAATATATATAAGAATTTTTGTCATGATTGTTTTGGGATTAAATTAGCACAATCAGACTATTAAAGATTGCATTATTAGTTGGTATTGAGTGTTAGAATTCGACCTGATCATCAAATAAAGTTAAGAATTTTTGTAGTGATTGTTTTATGATTAAACTAGCACAACCACAATATTAAAGATGACACAATTAATTGTATTGAGTGTTAGATTTTGACATGATCATCAAATACAGTTAAGAATTTTTGTAGTGATTGTTTTGTGATTAAACTAGCACAACCACAATATTAAAGATGACACAATTAATTGTATTGAGTGTTAGATTTTGACATGATCATCAAATACAGTTAAGAATTTCTTTGGTGATTGTTTTGTGATTAAACTACCACAACCACAATATTAAAGATGGCACCATTAGTTGTATTGAGTGTTAGAATTTGACATGATCCTCATATATTTTAAACAAAAATACTATCCCCTCACACATATATATTAAGGTGGAACATATATATAGATATACATCCACATATTTGATATTCCAAACATTCTCTTGATATATTTTTTTTGCAAATTATAATTATTATAAAATAAAATATTAAAAGCTCCACACAAATCAATTGGTCTACACCTTATGAGATATATTAATCACAAGTTTAAGTGATCACAACCTTTTATTAAAGAGTGATGATAAAAATATTTTTGTCATTTTAAATTATAGTCACATCCTAGACATACAGGCTTTTATTAAAAAAAAACTTTTCCTTTGACATCTATTTTCTATCCATATAAAAAAAATATTAATTAAAAATATTTTCATATTTTTATTTTTGTTTTCTAAAATTGTCTAACATTCAAAATCATAAAAGATATAAATTATTTTTTTTTTCATTTCTTTTAAATTAGAAATTTAAATTCCAACTATATTTAAAAATATTCATTAATAAAGTACCACACTTGAATGAAGTGAAAAATAATAAAATTGAATTCTAATTGAATTTACATTACAATAATTGAAATTGCATGCACATTTTATACATTCTAAATAAACATAAATAAATAAGAATTAAGAATTAATTGGTAATAAACTATGAGAATGTAATAAATATTAATGGATAGTTCAATAACATGAATGAATAACAATTAATTAGTAATAAACTATGACAATGTCACAAATATTATTAATGGATACTTCAATTAATTGGTAATAACTTATGAGAGCAAGTTACAATTTTTTAATTTTTTTAAATATACCAATATTAATATATATTTAATTATCAATTTTTTTATTAATTAAAATGATAACTTAAACAATATTAATTTTTCTTTTTAATAATTAAATAGAAAACTTTATTATTCAAATATATTTAAATAATTTTTTAATACTTTCTTATTTAATATGATAAATTAATTTTATATATAATTCAAATATGTTATAATTAATTATTTTAAATTATTTTTTAAATTTTAAATTTAGTTTTTAGTTGTTAAGAAAATATAAACAATTCGATCCATTATTATGTATTAACAATAAGGTTTGCACATACTAGTTTTATTACTTATTTTAATAATGAGAATTTAGCATATAAAAATATTATAAAAATTGTTAGTTAAATTTAATATAAAAATATATGATAAAATTGCTAATTGCATTGAAAAATGTTATTCTCTTTATTCAAATTGAATTCTTAAATTTAATTTTTAAATTAATTTAAGTTAAATTTTATTATTATTTTATTTATAAATTAATATTTTTTAAAAACATTTATCTATAAAAATAGATAACATAAAAAACATAATTTGAAATTTACTAAAATATTTATAACTAAATAAATATGATGATGATGATTGAATTGGGCTATCATACCTTAAGAGGGTAAGGGATTACTTACAATTATTTAGAATTTTTTTTCTGTTCTCAAAAAATATTAAGAGAGGCTTTCCAAGATCACCATAGTTTTGTTGAGTTAAAAGGTTAGGAAGGTTGGTAATCTGAAAAATATTTTGAAATTGAGATGTAATGTGGGAATAGGATGGACAATCTAAGAGAAAGTGTTTTTCAGCTTCAACCTTCTTAGTGTCACAAAGCTGACACACTCTTTCATCCCATGGTGTTTCAGGAATTGACCAACATCAAGTTTCACTATGGAGCCTGTGAGAGTTTTTCTTATCTTATAAATGATAATGATTTTCTTTACACGTGTCAAATCAGAGAGATAATTTTGATCTTCTAGATTAGGGTTGATAACATCCTCATAATATCTTCATTTTCTTTTTTCCTCTAACTCTTTATCATACCACATTTTCTCTTTAAATTTTGATTCGATGTTATTTTTAATAGTATCCTTATTCTACAAAATAGCGTCTTCCATGATTCTCCAATAGCTTAGCCAAGACTGGGAATCTTTATGCCATTCTCGCTTGAGTTGATGGTGGTTATGACTCGATTTTCAAGCAATTTTAGGAAACTTCTTGTCTTCCATGTTATTTAACTTGTTCTTATACATTAGGTATCTAGTCATAGTCATGCTCTCAATGGGGGAAAGTCTTGCCTCTAAGAGGAGGATGGGATAGAGTGTATTTCTTTTAATTTTTAGATTATAGGCTATAAAAAATTATTTTTTATTTTCTCTATGTTTCTCTAGGATTCACGAGAGATACTACATCTCCGGACTTCACATCCATAAAGAATAATAGATGTAACAAGAGTCTCAAAGAGGAGTTTATTCTTATCCCATATCCAAAGATTGATTGATTTACAATTGTTTTGAATCATTTTCTCAATGCTATAATTCTAGTTGAGCTTGTGGTGAATATTGATTTAATGATCATGACCTTAGTATTATCAGTATTAACAGTCATACCCATATTGGAGCAAAATTTTTTGAGGATTCTTAGTTGGTTTTCAAGTTCGTGGGGACTCATAGCCATAAGAACAATATCATCGGCGTAAAGAAGAAGATGAATGACTATACTAGTCAGAGTAAGGTCCACACAACCTGCTTCTTCTGGACAATATTCTAACTTGTCAATGTATATGTCAAAGAGGGTAAGGGACAAGGGGCAACCTTGCTTGACTAAAATATTGCATTTAATCTCTTTCGACCAACCCTCAATGTTATTAAACTTGGAAATAATGTCCTCATATAGCCTTATTGCAGCATCCCTCAACTCAAAAGGAACATTTATCTCTTCCAACCTATTCCAAAGGTTTTTCCTCATAATTGTGTCAAAAGCTTTTCTAAATTCAACAAAAAAATGAAAATGATTGGTTTTAGTATTTCAAAACTCCAGTACAATTATCCTAAAGGTAACAATATGGTCCACAGTTTAATGATATCTCCTAAACTTCGCCTGGCCTTTAGCTCTTTTACTGTGACTTTCTAGCCAAAGGCTAATCTTCTTTTCCAAAATAATTCCATAAAGCTTGGCTAAAATCGAGCTAATCATAATGGTCATATAATTAGAGGGAATGTTTCTATCCCCACTTTTAAAAATAGGAACAATGAGGCTCTGTGTCAAGGGTTTAGGGAAGCCTTGTTTGATTGGTAAATTGAAGATCTTGTGTATGTGAGGGATGAGGACAAACCCTCCGATTATAAAAAAATTCAGCTCGATAGCCTTCAATTCCCTTAGTTTTCCTATTTGCAAGACGCTTAAGCCTGAACTCTATGTCATCCAAAGAAAACACTACATCCTCTATAGGGACAATATGAATGGTGTCCATGAAATTAGGAAACCAAGGGTTAATCATTATATTATTCTTTTTATAGGATACCTCTAAAAAAAACTTGTTAATAGAAATTCTATTATATATTATTTTACAATTATCATATAATTTTAAAAACAAGAAGCATAAAATAAAACCATTTAATTTTTGTCCTCGAGGTGTAGGACAATCAGTGACGGAGTGTGTTGTTAAGCCACTCTGTGATGTTAAAATCACCGGTTCGAAACCTGCGGGGACAAAAAATCCAACCATGTTAAGGGTTGGTGTGGCTCAGGCCAGGTGTGATCCTCGGGTGATTTTGACGGCTTAGATGCCCCTGAGTCGCGATTTCTCAAGCCACAGGTTAATCGCATAGCCAACAAGTCCCACACAAATTAACAAACAAAAAAAACCATTTAATTTTTTTTATTAAAATACTTTATAAATTATAAAGTAGAAATTAAGTTACATATTGTTTTTAATCTAATCTAACTTATTTTCATATATCATATATTGTTTTGAATTCCAGAAATATTTATGGAACATTATAGTAGAAATATTAATTTTTATTTAATATAATTTTTTATTTTCTTTTGTCATTAAATTATTTTCAATTAATTAAAAAAAATTGTATGATGTTATAATATTAATATTATTTTTTATTTGAAAGTTTATTTTAATGTTTGTATGTTTATTCCCAAATATTTGTATGATGTTATAATATAAATATTATTTTTTATTTGATAAATTATTTTAATGTTTGTATGTTTATTCCCAAATATTTGTATGATGTTATAATATAAATATTATTTTTTATTTAATATTTTCATATTAATGTTTGTATGTTTATATCAGTGTGGTTTACCAATAATTTGAAATTTTTATGTACCATGAATATGTTTTTTTAAATTGAGTGACTTTTCTTAAATAATTATCAAGTTTAGAATTTGATTTTTTTTTATTTTTTTTTAAATTATAGAATGTTTTTTTTTTCTCATATTTTTTAATTTATTTGATAATTTGTTAAAAATCACTTGTCATCATTTTAAATACTTGTCATCATTAATAGGTTATATGGTGTGATTGAGACTTCTGCCATATATTTTCTTGTAGTCCCTGTCATATTAGGTAATGTGGTTTGAGCACTTTCCCTGCAGTCTCTGTCATATTATGTAATGTAGTTTGGGCCCTTAGGATTAGCAGATTAAATGCTATTGTTCCATAGGACAAACGTTTTCTTAATTGAAGTTGTCTCATTCTATGTATATATTAGATGTTATAGAGTTTAATTCATTGAGATGCTACCTTATAATTTGCATTGGTCTTGGGCATCAAAATTGGAGCATGTAGAGGACAATTATAGTAAAATGATGGATAGTTGAATAAGGTTGATGATAAAATGTTGGAAACATATTCCTGAATATAATTTCAATCTTGTTTGGTGCCCCATAATCATTCCCAAATAAAAAATTCACTTAAAATTTGCATAAAACTTAAAATGAAAAGAAAGAAAACATCCAACTATCATTAAATTTTTATTTGGTACACAACAACTAAGATATTAAATTCCAAACTTGCTATTATCATTAAAATTTTATTTGACACACAACAACTAAGATATCAAATAAAAGCTTGATACTATAAGACAATGAGGCAACCCACTTTTCTCCAATAACAACTATTAATGACTCCATTAATAAAAAGTTTTGTCACCATGAAGAGAAAATATTTACCATCTTAATTAATAATAAGTTTTGTCACCTTTAAGTGAAAATATTTACCATCTTAATTGCATATTTTTAATGCAACGGGAAATGTTTAATTAGTAAGGTATAATCTAGTTGCATCCATTGATATCCTCTGTAGTCCAATAGTGACGTAGGAGTGAGTTAGAGAGCGATGTGTCTCTTTTAGAGGAGAATAGTCTAACTTGATTTCTCATAATTATTTGTAAGTAGAAATACATGTCAATGAACTATTCCAAAACCCTCTATTGTAATTCCATTTTAGACCTAGGAGATCTACGTTCTATTTTCTCCACATGATATCTGTGTATGACATAGATCGAAGAGCTTAATGGATTGAAGAGGAGGGTTGTCAGGCCCGTGGAGGATTGCATTCTGTCCAGGTGAGATAACTGCTGGGAATCATTTCCTGAGGTGTTGAACTGCAATGACAGGGCTCCGAGACTTCCTATCTGGTCTGTTGTTGAATCCCTAGAATAAAAGTGGGGCAGTCGAAGGACTGTTGAGCAGAGAAGGGGCACACTTCCTGGGGTGGGACATGCATGTGGGGAATAAGAGACTATAGGTTTCCAGTGTGAACTGACATCTGTGATGGAATTTCCTACAATTGAATCACATGTGTATGAACTACCTGTGACTGAGTTCCTCTAAAGTGAGATACTTTATCATGGCTGGGAACCTGTACCCAGGTGGAGTTTATCCTAGCTCTGGGGTGACCCACTATTGAGATTTATGAATAGTGTGATCTAAGGATGGGTAGAATGTGGAAGTTCTGCCTACAGTTGGTGTCTTTTACTCATAATAGAAGTTCCAACTGTGTGTTAAATATATTTTTAATTATATTCATGCAATTTCTATCATGATTTTATGTTGTGTTTACAATTATGTTATGAATTGTGTATAAATATATTAAGAAATGTATGCAATTATGCATTACAAAGTATCTATATGTATTAAATTAACGACAGAGTTGTGTCAGAGAAATTTAAGTGGAATTGTTGGAAATATGGTATCAAAGTTGATGGCTAGAGAAAGTTTTTTTCTAGTGTCACTCCCTAGGGGGAGTTTGGGGGTGTGTTTCAATATGGTATCAGAGAAAAATATACGACATTGAGCTTGGATAGACTGGTTTAACATCATGTCCAAGCGGTTTTCGCAGAAAATTGAATTCGAGAGTGGCCGAATTTTCAAGTTTCATTGCATCCATGACAGAAAATTGAAGCAATAGAAAGGAATTGGGTAAAAACCCCAATTTCTGTTGCTAAACTTATGAGGGATTTGGGAAAATTTGCACCATAAATTTCAACCAGTGACATACTCAAGATATGTCATGCATAGGTTGAATTTAAGTCTGCGAAAGTGAAATTAAACAAATTTTATGAATGCATAATGTTCATGGTGGAAATTTGTTGAGAATAAAGCAAAAGCCCTAATTTCCACAACAAAATTTGGGCAAAAATCAGTTAAGTGTCGAAGCATTGTGTGCACTGAGTGGAAATGATGCACAAGAGAATAAGATGCACAGGTGTGCACACTAAAACCTTATTACTGCACTGCGTGGAGTTTGTGGTGTGGAGAAACAATGTTGTACAGGTATGTGTGTTGAAGATTCTGTGTTACACAAAAATTAAGGATGATTAGGAGATATACACCAAAGTGTGGCATTGAGCCATGTATAACATGTAGTGTGCATAGTATATAGATGCACAGTAAAACACACTAATTGTTTCCTCACAAGGTGCAAGCTTGTGTCATAGCGTGATACACATGATGCGTGCTTGGATTATTGGCAGAGAGCAGTTTGAATGATTGGTGCATGCACAACCTTTGTATGATTGTGTGTGCACAATAATGTGGAACAAAGGTATAATTACTGACGTGTAGTATGAAAACAATTAACCATGAAGTAGCACGGTGTAGTGTTGGTAATACACACAGAGTGTTGGTGTGCTAAAAAAATTATGCACATTGGATAGTGGTTCATGATGCATGTGCTGCATATTTATCGTTGTGTATGTAAAACTGTGCAAGCTAAATATGATGTATAATTGTGCACATGAAGATGATTGAGTAGTCAACTTCCTATGAAATCGGAAGAAATAATTATAATGCTGTATGAAAACAAAATTGTACATGATTTCATAAATTAATTTGTCTAGCCTAACAAATTTTGTTACCTGCACATTTTGCAGAGCCAACAACATTAAATCAAGAAGAATCAACACAAGCTGAGAATCAGGGAAGATGTGCAGGGTATTTCCAGTCATGAAGAAGATAACAAAGGAATGTATGTCCATATGGGTATTGAAGGTACAAATACCAATGGACATGGAGAAGGTAAGAAACAAACCATGAACTTTATGGAAACCATAAAGAGTTTGCAAAGGGATGTCATGAGTCATAATCATGACAACAATAAGCTTATGAAATCTAAGGAGCTAGAGGAAGACTTCAACATTAAGTTGATGCAGATCTTGAACATAATTGAGAAGAAAATGGATAAGCAGACTGAGTCAAGTAGATCATGAAGTTATAGGTCCCATGATAAGAGGGGAAGGTAAATACACAATAGAAGTGTTGGAAGACAACACCATCACTCTCCAAGACATTCCACTAGGAGATCATGCAGTAGTTCAAGTCCTATTAAGAAAGCTAAGAAGACTAGGGTGGATCAAATACAAAGGGGAATAAAAAAAACAAAATATCCTACTTTTGATGGTGAATATAAGAAGGATGAGGATGCAGAAACTTGGTTGATAAATATGAGAAAGTATTTTCAGTTGCACAATTACTCTTCATTGGCATAAGGAAAAATTGTTATTTAACCACTCAAGGGAAAAACATCAATGTGTTGGGATCAATATGTGCAAGTATAGCGCATTGATGAGAAGAAAGAAACTTGGAGATAATTCAAGAGACACTTTCAAAGGAAATAATTGACTAAGAGGTATTATGACAAAAAAATGAAATAGTTATTTGTACTCAAGCTTGGGAGTAAGATGATAAATGAGTATGAAAGAAGGTTTTTAGAACTACTAAAATATGTTTCTTTCATCAAATATAAGTTAGTTAAGATTCAAATATATTTGATTAGGCTTCCACCATTTATCAGTGAAATAATACAATATGATGATCCCAAAACATTGGAAGAAACTATAAGAAGGGATAAGTTCCTTTATTATTAGAAAAAAGGGAAAGAATATTACCATAAATCTTGGGAAGACAAGAAGAAAAGTAAGATGGAATTGAGGAAGAAGGGGATTAAGCCACCATCCTTCAGAAATAAATTTTAGGAACAACTAGCTACTAAAGAATCTAGAATGACGGAGCCAATAGGGAAAAGGTCAATGCAAAAATATATTCAGTGTTGGGGTTGTAAGGGACATCACATGTATAGAGATTTCCCGCGTAGGAGTGAAAGAGTGAAGACTCCTCACAACATGCAAAAAGATGAAATAATAGAGGACATGGGCAGAAGTGTACCTAAGATTTATGTAGCCTTAGACAAAAAGAAAGTCAAGTTTCAATCAAATATGATTGAAGTTGAAGGTAAGATAAATAATCATCCCATTGCTATTTTAATTGATTCAGGGGCTAGTCATAGTTATCTAAATCCTAAGATGGTGGAAAGGTTTCATTTTCCAAGAAGCAATCTCGAAAAAACTTAGATGGTGTAGCTAGCCACAAGAGATAAAAGGAATATTAGTCATATGATTAAGGTATGTACGATGAACCTGAATGGACTGAACACCAACAAAGAGTTGAATAACATACTTTTAGGTTCCTATGATTGTCTAATTGGTATGGACTGGTTGGATCAACATGTCCTAGATTATTATAAAAAATTATTTACTTGCTTGGATGAGGAAGGAAACTTAATGACAGTACAAGGGATTGATAGAGCAGTAACTTCCAGATAAATTTCATCCTTGCAGCTGAACAAAAGTTACAGAAAAGGGTGTCAATTTTTTTTCGTGCATATGGAAGAGACACCTAGGGATAAGCTGTGAGACATTGAAGATTGTGCAGTCCTGAAAGAGTTTGAAGATATATTCAAGGAGATATAGGGGTTTCGAATTAAAAGGGATATTGACTTCTCTTTAAATCTGATGCCTGGAGCAGCTCTGGTATCTAAGACACCTTACGTGATGAATACACTTGAATTGAAAGAATTTCAATGAAGAGATTTTGAAGAAAGGGTATATGTGCCCAAGTGTGTCACCTTGTGGTGCCCCAAAATTTTTTGTAAAGAAAAAGTATGGAACCTTGAGACTTTGAATATATTTCAGGAAGTTGAACAAAGTAACTATGAAGAACAAGTATCCTTTTCCAAGGGTAGATGACCTCTTTGATCAGCTGAAAGATGAAAAAATATTCTCCAAGATTGATCTTAGGTCAAGATACCATCAGCTAATAATTAAATGAGAAGACGTCAACAAGACTACTTTCAAAACAAGGTACAACCCTTATGAGTTCACAGTGTTTCCATTTGGGTTAACAAATACACCACATGTCTTCATGTGTCTCATGAATGGTGTATTCAGGAATTACTTGGACCAGTTTTTCATTGTCTTTTTGGATGACATTCTGATATATTCTAAGTCTAAAGAAGAACATGAGAAACACTTGAGAATGGTGTTATAGGTTTTAAGAGAGCATCAGTTCTATGCCAAATTGTGCAAGTGCTCATTTTACCAGAAGCACATACATTATTTGGGCCATATCATCTCCAAGGAGCATATAGTAGTAGATCCAGAGAAGATAAGAGATATTGAAAATTGGTCAGTGCCAGGGAATGTATCTAAGGTAAGAACAGTCATGGGCCTAGCAGGTTACTACAAAAGATTCATTGAGGGATTCTCAATAATTTCACACCCAATTACTTCTCTTCATAAGAAAGGCATGAAGTTTGAGTGGACATTGGATTGTGAAAAGAGTTTCCAACACTTGAACCGTTTACTAACAAGAGATCCAATACTAAGAATTGTTGATCCAAATGAATATTTCATTGTATGCATTGATGCATGTAAGGAGGGACTTGGTGGAGTCCTTAGTCAGAATGGATATGTTGTGTTCCCTTGTTCCTAAGATTAAACTTAAGGCTCAAAGAATAATGTCAGGCATCATAAAATTAAGGAATGTTTTCAGAATGTTTTTTCTTCCGTTAGTTGTGTAAAAATTAAGTACTCAAAAGAAATTAATAGTTGAACAGAACAGAGGTCATATTTCGTTGTCTGTGTCAATTTATCAAAAAGTATGATGAAGGAGAAAATTACAAAACTATTAAACAAATTAAGGCATCAATGATAGAAGAATCTTACTTTTCTTATAGTAGAAGAAAGAGTGGAATGCACCCTTGCAAGGATATATAATGTAGTGATCCAAGTAGCTTGTAGGTCTTTTATTTGCTAATAGCAAATACAGAGGAAAACATGTTTACTATCAGATAACTAAATGAAATGTAATCGTAGTAGATGTTGTACTAAGCTTCAATTGTTCACTTATCAAGGAGTAACATAAAGGAAACTAGAGATATGGAATACAAAGAGAGCACATAACTCAAACAACACAAAATTTGGAATCCCTATCTAAACTTGTATTAATACTCACAAAGGATGATTTTTCTCAATTAAAATATGGCAAGAAGCAACATGTTTTCATTCTTTGAAATATGTATTTATACAAAAATTCCTCAACCCCAAGCGCTTGGAATTCCTCTATTTCTAAAATAGTAAATTTACAGAATATGAAATATGAAACATTTTGCTTGCATTTATGTTGGTCTCCTCATTATGTTGGCATAGGTGTTTCTTTCTTTAGTTCTCCAGCTCCAAAACAGATAACGTACATAGATTATCTCATTTGTTTCTATAGGTACTACCTTTTCCTTCCTCAATACATATGATGCATCTGCTCACAAATTGTGCCACCAACCTGGAGGGCTCTATTAAGTTATTATCCTAAAAAATATATAATTTATTTTTTAATTGAGGCAATCTTTATTCCATTTGTCTATCTTCTGAAACTATAGACTAAAGTTGCAGAATAGGATTTACTAGCCATCTGTTTATCTGCATAATATCAACCTGTTTTATCTATGAGATTTCGGCCTGAGCCTCTTCCATATTTGTCTTAATGTCAATTTGATGTTTTGTTATGTCAATATGTCCCAGTACTCCAGAGTTATCTTCTTTATCAAGGCCTAATGATTCTTTGTTGAGTGAGTGGGAATCCTCTTCACAGGACTCCTTCACTTTCTTATCCATTTTCCTACTTTCGGCTATGCTATATTCCCAGGTCTTTAGTATTATATCACCCCTGGTCTGTTTTGAAATGGACAACATTGAAGCCATAGCTACTCCTTCTTTTGCTGACGACACAACTTCTTCTTGGAAGGTAATCTGGGCAACAATATCTTCTCTCTCTCTTAAACAAATGTTATTTAATGATTGATTTATCACCTGAAAATGATCTTGGACAATTTCAACCTTAGTGAGAAGGCTTTGTTATGTTGCTTCCAGTTCCTTTCACACTTCCAATGCCTAAGCTTGGAACACTCGTTGATTAAGGTTGGTTGTCATTTATGTCAACCATTGAAGAAAGCCCCATAGCAAAAAGGCTTGGGTAATGGACCCAATATTGTTTGATGTAAATATGAATCATTATTTTTTTTTCCTGGTTGATAAGAAGTAAATGTGGATGAACTCCAAAGTGGTCCTCTTATGGTGAAAATCCTCACGGGAAGATGCTTTGTGGAGTAAGAGAACCCATGCTTAATTGTGTAATAATGAGATGAAGGAAAGTGATTTTGTCATGGAAAATATCCTAGATGGATATTTCCTGTCATTTCATTTCTGGTGGTATGTGGAACGTCACATAATTCCTCACGGTTAGAGAGTTATGGCCATGAGAAGTTGGAGACCCCAGGTTTGGGTAATGGACCCAAGTTTGTTTGATGGGTAACGGTATGAGTTATGATATATTTTTAGATAATACTATTCTATATGGATAGTACATGTCATGAAATTTCTGGTGATATGTAGAACATCACATAAATCCTCACGGTTTGAGAGTTATGGCCTTACGAAGTTGGAGGATCCTCATATGTCATCTAGAAGCCCCAAAAGGTCAAAGTAGTCAAAGTGGTTTAA
>JZKD02S1636749.1:220755-230965 GCA_000966675.3 Picea glauca
GGTACAGGTTGATTATAGGTTGGTGCATGGTTGATGCACTTGTTTATGGTACAGGTTGATTACAGGTTGAGGTACAGGTTGATGCATGGTTCAAATTTATTGGTACAGGTTTACATCAGTATATCTCATAGTGATAGTGTGACACTGGTTCCATCATTCTACTTCTACTTCAGGGTGGCAAGACAGGGCAAGGACAGGTGGTTGTAACCACCTTCCGATTGTAGCCGAAGAACATTGGGGGTTGTAGCCTCCTTCTGGTTGTAGCCAGAGAATTAGGGAGTTGGAGCTTCCCTCGGGTTGTAGCCTGAGAAAATAGGGGGTTGGAGCCTCCTTCCAGTTGTAGCTGGAAAAAAAAGGAAGTTGGTGCTTCCAATGAATAAAATTATTCAAGACATATAAGAAAAATCATTCTGTGGTTTTCTCATGATTTGGGTTTCCACGTAAACCACTGGTGTACTTTGTATGTGTGTGATTGTTTATTTGTTACTGTTCATTATTGGATAATAATTCTACATTGATATAACATTTGAAGAAAAAGGATTATAATTACATTATTACTGATTCACCCCCCCTCTCAGTAATTCAACAATTGGTATCAGAGCAGGTTCCTTCATAAATCGGTTTAACCGTTGAAAGGTATATCATGGAGAGTACCAACTCGTATAAAAATGGAATACCACAGTTTGATGGACAAAAGTATGGAGAAATATGGAGAAATAAATGGAGAAATATGGTGGAAGAAAGAGCATGTGGTTATTGAATTTGTAAACCAATTCCTGCTTCCAGACAAGCAAAATCTAGATTGGAGAAGGGGAATACCTCGTAGCTAGATTCGACCCGAATGGCACACGAATTTGATCATGATTCACAGGTATATCACCTATGAAGGTAGATTCTCAGTTGTCTATATCTACCATGTCAGGATACTAATGCATTTAAATGGTGATTACCTGTTAAATCTCCCTTATTTTTTGCTCAAAAGCTTGACAAAAATGTCAAAAAGAGTGTAGTCACTCTCCACCAATGCTAAAAGCAGTCGTTTCCATCAAGTCTTGATTAAAACCTTAGTCATGTCTTCTTTGAATGAATTACAGAAGCCCTAGAGATGGTTCACGGGAACTTTAAACCCTATAACTCAGTCCAATAAGTAGAAGAAAGGCAAAGAGAGAAAGACCGTTACACAGAGTCAAGACATCTTCAATGAAACCCCTGTGAAAGAAGAAATTTCTGATATCAGGGTGACTAGGAGGAGCATAAGTAAAAGACCTAGGTGGGAGCCAAAAATTGAAACGTTTTCTAAGGAAAATGTTAAAGGGTAAAATGATTCAGATAACGATCTTGATACTCAAACTACAGTCAAGCATGAAACACCATCAACCAGTAAAAGGGGTGTTGCAACCAAAGGGAAAAGGGTTAAAGGTGTGTCTGTATCATAGAAACCTAGAAGAAATTCTACTAGGGTCGCCAACAAGTATAGACTGAAGTCAAAGGCAATGTTCAATCCATCAATCAAAGAAGAAAACTTCATAATCATAGAATATGACTTTGAGAATGTTAAAGCAAGTACCAGGAAAAGGGCAAAAAGAACTCCATTGCCCAAGAAATCTGTCAACAAAGGAAAAAGAATAATTTCACCACCTACAGGTCCTGTAACGAGAGCTTCAACCAGATTAGCAAAAGCTAAAGAGATGGCTAAAGGTTTCAGTGAAACTCCTGAAGATAAACAAGATTACTTTGAAGACTCAGATCGCATACTAGATGTGCCTGAAGCTATAGATTCAGCAAGTTCTGAGGAAGAACATAGCTCAGAATTAGTCTCAAAGTACCAAGTTAAAGCCAAGGAACCCAGAGTTGCCTTAAACCTGAATGAACCTGCACCATTTGAAGAATGCTCAGGATTCAGAGTTAAAATTAGAACTAATAAAGAAAAGATCAAGGAGTTTCAGAAAACAATAAGACAATTAAAGAAGGAGAAGGCACAGATAGAACAATGGAATGCTCGCCAGCAAGAAAGGATTCAAAGTTTTAAAAAGAATAAGAAAGAGCAAAGGGCATTGCTCAAAGAACTCAGGGAGATTAATTTCAGACTCTATTGGCACAATGTCACGCTTTCCACAAAGCTCAAACGGAGAAATGCTAAAGCCACTATTGTGATTATATCCTAAAGGTAACATGGAAATTTGCTACAATTATGATTTAAACATTTTCCAGGAAATATGGCAAGGCCTACTCATTTTTGGTCAGTAAAATGGTAAAACCTCGATCTGTTTTACAAAATCAAACTAAATTCCTATTTTGTAGAGTCAAATGTAATGCTGGCAATATTTGCAATATCAAGTTGTTGAGATGTGATCTATTGTAGCATTGTAGAATCTCTTTTTGAGCGAACTACCTTAGTAGATAGATACTATTCGAAATATAGTCATTAAAGCTATACTAGATGATAGGATCTGGAAGTTTTATAGATAGTTTAAATAGACAAAAGAAAGAGCATGTTCTGGTCGAAAAATTGGAGATCCAAGGGACCTTTTTGTGAAGCACATTGTAAAGGCATTTATGTTCAATTTGACACTTAATATCAAAGGCATATGGATGGTTAGTCCCTCTTTTTCTATTATGTTATTTCTTTATTCATGCTTGAATTCATTATTCGAATTGCAATGCTTTTTTATTCTTGACTGATAATTTATATAGTGGAAATTTTACTGTAAAGATAATTTTTCAAGTATGATATCAAGTTGATAATCTTGTTTCTTTATAATATTTTGAGGCTAGAATTCTTGTGAAGTTGACAAATTGAAGGCTTCACCTTCCTTTTTATTAATTGGTTTGACCCATCTTTGTGTTTACCTATTATTCCGTCATTGGGATATACTTTGTTTTAATCTTGCTTTTCATGTTATGTTGTTACCTTGAAACCAGTTTCAAACCACCTTACTAAAAAAAAAAAACCATCATAAAACCCTAAAAACACTTTTTGCAATAAATCGACGATGCCCTATCTTGCCCTTAGCAGTCGAGTGCAAATTTAGGGACCAAAATTTTTGGCACCGTTGCCGGGGATGAAGAAACGAAGAGATCTTTTGTGGGGAAATGACAAGTTTTCATTCAAATCTTAGTGGTGAACAAGATTTTGGACGTTTTTTAAGACTGTGATTATTCACCTGGCGACTCCTCTGTGGTAATTCTTTCTCCGAAAAGAGAAGGTAAAGGACCTAAAACTCCTCTAAATTCTTCATCATCTAATAAGAGACTAGTAACAAGGAAAAATCCAAATCCCGAGCCTGTTGCAGCAGTGCCACATCCTGAAAAATTACTAAGAAAACCTAAAGTTCTTTTCAATCAGTCTTCACTCTCAAAAGGAAAATTATCTTCAGAAAGTTATCATAAGAATCCTCTGAAATCATCAAAACCAAATCAAATGAAGATTTGAATCTTGAAAGTGAAATTAAACCTGTTATTGAGCCTGATATAGTTTCATTCCCTTCAACTATTTCAGAATTAAATCTAGAACGGAAGAAGTTACTTATTGAACTCATTAAACAGGAGTATCCATACATATTGCCTGTGATTGAAATTTCAATAGGTCACAACACAAATATTAAGAGCAAACCAGAGACATCGTTGTCATCTCTTGGATCTGTCTCATCCGAAGATTTCAGATCACACTATTTTTCTTTTGAGAACCCTCTGTTTCTCACCCCATTAGCTGATCATAGTCAAGAGGAGAAATACTTGTCTGATAAAGATCAAGATTTAGCATCAATACATATAAGTATTGACACACAAGTGACGCCTTGTCCTTCAGCATCACCAATTTTACTCGCTTCCAGAGATCCAAAAATAGCCAATATGGTTGCAGACAGAATGGACAAAATAGTTGCAGCAAGGTATGCTCCCTTGGTTCTTCCATAAGTCATGTATGCCTTTCCACCAAATGATTATATGAGATACTTGTCCAGATTCAATGGAGATGGATCAACTTCTGCTGAAGAGAATTTGAGTTCATTTTATAGTTTTACAGATAATTTCAATGTAGAGCATGCTGATGTGTGGATGAGACTATTTGTACAAAGTCTAAATGGGGAAGCAAGAAAGTGGTTCATAAGTTTGCCTCCCAATTCAATAGTTGATATTGTAGCCTTAGATGATGCGTTTCTCAAACATTGGGCAGACAAAAAGGACTATCTATACTACATCACCGAATTTGGTGCTTTGAGCAGGAAACAAGGTGAATCAATACCTGATTTTACTAAAAGGTTCAACCAGATGTATGGAAAAATTCCAGAGGAGATAAACCTTCATAGACTTAAGCTAAAATCACCTTTCCCAATGCATTTGATGCCGAATTTTCCTTGTTGCTTAGGGAAAGAATAACCACTACCCTCATCTCGATGCAAGATGCTATTATGAACGTAGAATCTAACATATTCGCAGCAAACAAATTTAAGTCTAGAAATGATAGAGAAAGAAAAAAGCAAAAGGAAGAGTTTCCTTCATTTTCTAATTCAACATCTGATTCCAAAATGGATGAAATGGATAAGATGTTGAAAACTCTGACATTTGAAATGGAAAAGTTAAAGATAGAACAAAAACAGCCCAATAGACATGTACTGGAGGGTGTTTACAGAAATCCAAATTAGTTTAGAAAGCTGAACAATGTTCCTCAGATTTTACCAAGAGAAAGAAAAAACCAGGATGACCAAAAAGTTTTACCTTCTTTTCAAAATAATGTCCTAGATGAGGAGGAGGATGAGGATTATACAGAAGAAGACCCTGCAGTTCATTTGAATGATTCAGAATCATCTCCTCTACATGTGACACAACAAGATTATGAAGATGCTTTGATTGCAAATCAGTTTGAGGAAGGAGATGGAGATGAGATTGTCTAGCATGAACCTAAAAGGAAAAAATACAATCTCAGATATGGTTCCAATGCACCTAAAGTAGATACACCTATGTCCACAATGAAGGCCAGTACTCCAATTAAGTCAGCGATTATCAAAGTTGTTCCCAAGATTCATGTTGACCAACCATTGAAGAAACCTACCAAGGATACCACTGTTGACATAAAGGAACCAAACAAAAATGTTTATGTTTCAATTTAGAACATGAAATCAACAAAATCAAGATTTCAGTGCCATTATTAGAACTCATGAAAATAGAACCTTTCAAAAAGACCATCCTCAAGGCTCTTCGGGCTCCAACTCATATCACATTTTCAGATACAGTCAATCTAGAGGATGAAAACCCTGCTATAACTATTGGACCTCACATTGAAGACAAAATTGTTGTCTCTCCACCTTTTTACATTTC
Source organism: Picea glauca (assembly GCA_000966675.3). Classification (NCBI taxonomy): domain Eukaryota; kingdom Viridiplantae; phylum Streptophyta; class Pinopsida; order Pinales; family Pinaceae; genus Picea; species Picea glauca. Next base: position 226,072 of record JZKD02S1636749.1, read on the forward strand.
ATTGAATACCCATGACAAGATATTACACAATTGCTTAATGGATTGCCCAAGAAATCTGTCAGCAAAGGAAAAAGAATAATTTCACCACCTACTGGTCCTATAACGAGAGCTTCAACCAGATTAGCAAAAGCTAAAGTGATGGCTAAAGGTATCAGTGAAACTCTTGAAGATAAACAATATTACTTTGAAGACTCAGATCGCATACCAGATGTGCCTGAAGCTATAGATTCAGAAAGTTATGAGGAAGAGCATAGCTCAGAATTAGTCTCAAAGTACCAAGTTAAAGCCAAGGAACCCAGAGTTTCCTTAAAACTGAATGAACCTGCACCTTTTGAAGAATGCTCAATATTCAGAGTTAAAATTAGAACTGATAAAGAAAAGATCAAGGAGTTTCAGAAAACAATAAGACAATTAAAGAAGGAGAAGGCGTAGATAGAACAATGGAATGCTCGCCAGTAAGAAAGGATTCAAAGTTTTAAAAAGAAGAAGAAAGAGAAAAGGGCATTGCTCAAAGAACTCGGGGAGATTAATTTCAGACTCTATTGGCACAATGTCATGCTTACCACAAAGCTCAAACAGAGAAATGCTAAAGCCACTGCTGTAATTATATCCTAAAGGAAACATGGAAATTTTCTACAGTTATGTTTTAAATTTTTTCTAGGAAATATGGCAAGGCCTACTCGTTTTTTGTCAGTAAAATGCTAAGACCTCGATCTGTTTTACAAAATCAAACTAAATTCCTATTTTGTAGAGTCAAATGTAATGCTGGAAATATTTGCAATATCAAGTCGTTGAGCTGTGATCTATTTTGGGATTGTAGAAGCTCTTTTTGAGTGAACTACCTTAGTAGATAGATATTATTTGAAATCTAGTCATTAAAGCTATACTAGATGATAGGATCTGGAAGTTTTATAGATAGTTTAAATACACAGAAGAAAGAGCATGTTCTGGTCAAAAAATTGGAGAACCAAGGGACCATTTTGTGAAGCACATTGTAAAGGAATTTCTGTTCAATTTGACACTTAATAGCAAAGGAACATGGATGGTTAGACCCTCTTTTTCTATTCTATTATTTCTTTATTCATGCTTGAATTCATTATTCGAATTGCAATGCTTTTTTATTCTTGACTGATAATTTATACAGTGGAAATTTTACTCTAAAGATAATTTTTCAAGTTTGATATCAAGATGAGAATCTTGTTTCTTTATAATATTTTAAGGCAAGAATTCTTATGAAGTTGACAAATTGAAGGCTTCACCTTCCCTTTTCTTAATTGGTTTGACCCATCTTTGTGTTTACCTATTATTCAGTCATTGGGATATACTTTGCTTTAATCTTGTTTTTCATGTTATGTTGTTACCTTGAAACCAGTTTCAAACCACCTTACTAAAAAAAAGAACAATCATAAAACCCTCAAAACACTTTTTGCAATAAATCGATGATGCCCTAGCTTGCCCTTAGCAGTCGAGTGCAACTTTAGGGACTAACAAGATACATCTTCAATGGGATTCTCCTCTTCCTAATGAGGGCATGTACATGATGTCAGTTGTGGAGATAACAAAGATCAAGAAGCAGGTACAAGGCTTATTGGATCAAGGGGTCATCAAGCCCACTTCATCTCCTTGTGGTTCTCTGATCGTGATGGTGCCAAAGAAATATGGCACATGGAGAATGTGTATCAATTACCGGTCCTTGAATAAAATCACGATGAAAAATCGATACCCTCTTCCTAGTATAGATGATTTACTTGAGCAGTTGAAGAATGATGTTTATTTCACTAAGTTGTATTTGCACAGTGGATATCATCAAATCAGGGTTGCAAAACAAGATGCATGGAAGAATTCCTTTAAAACCAAAGATGGATTGTTTGAGTGGTTAGTTATTTCGTTTGACCTTTGTAATGCTCTGGCAACTTTCATGCGTACGATGAATAAGTATTCAGGCCTTTCCTAGATGAATTTTTGATTATGTACTTACACAACATTATTCTTTTTAGCGAGACTTGGGATGAGCATTTGAGGCATGTAAAGAAAGAATTGGATACTTTGAGAAGGGAAAATTTGTGTGTGAAAATGTCTAAATGTGAATTTGGCAAGACTGCAGTTGTGTACTTAGGTCATATTGTAGGAGGAGGACAATTGAAAATTTATCCTTCCAAAATTGAAGTAATTGTAAAATGGCCTAAGACGAAAAGTGTAACCCAAGTCCGAAGCTTCTTAGGTGCAGTCCAGTATTGGAGGAGATTCATTCCTAACTTCTCCTTTATAGTAGGTCCTTTTCATGCCTTAACCAGCGTGAAGAACACTTTTCAGTGGGAAGGAAAGTAACAAAAATATTTCAACACTTTGAAGGAGAAGATCAGTATTGCACCAGTAGTAACACCGTTGAATCTTCAACGACCTTTTGAGATCGAAATAGATGCCAGTGGATACGCCATGGGTGTAGTATTGATGGAATATCGTAAGCCTATCTGTTACCAATCTGAAACTTTTAACCAAGTTGTTGTTAACTATCCTACATATGATAAGGAGTTGTCTAAATTAGTTCAAAGCGTAAAGAAATGGAAGCACTACTTGTTAGGGAAGGAAACAATTATACATATATATATATATAACCAACCCTTACAATATCTCCAAGCATAGACTAAAATAAAACAATCTCGACACTAATCTACAACAATTTCATTTGGTAATCAAGTACAAGAAGGGTACAAGTAACAAGGTAGCCGATATGCTTTCTAGACCTCATATTGTTGATTCTATTATTTTGAAGAATACTTATTTATCTCATGATATCTATGTACAACAATATGCCATCTATGAAGATTTTAAAGAAGTATATGAGAAGCTAACCCATGGTGCACATGTAGAGAACTATTGTCTGCAGGGATACTCTATCATCTTGGGAAGCTATGTATTCCTACAAGTGAACGAGTTCATACGATACGATAAGCTCACACTTCTCTTGTGTCTGGGAATTTTGGGGTAGGAAAAGCTATGGCTCATTTGCAGAGGTTTTGTTATTGGCCTCAAATGAAAACAACTGTAACTAAGTATGTAAAGGGGTGTGTGATGTGTTCTACTTGTAAGCCCACTAATAGAAAACCAGGGCTATTCTCACCACTTCTTGTTCCATCCCATCCATGGGAAAGCATTTCCATGGATTTTGTAGGGGGTTTACCAATGACCAGAGGGGTTCATGACTATCTGTAAGCTGTAGTGGATAGGTTCAGAAAGGTGTGTATCTTGATGCCATGTAAAAATTAGATCACTGATGAGTAGAATGCTAATCTCTTCTTTCATCATGTTTGGGTTCACTTTGGGTTACCCACGTCCATTGTCTTGGATCAAGATACTCAATTCCTTGGGGATTTTGGACTAGCTTGTGCAGAATTAAGGACACCAAATTGAAGAGGAGACTTGCTTTCCATCCATAGACCAACGAACAAACAGAGGTGGTAAACAGAATAGTGGTACTTTTTCTTCCAGGCTACTGCAACAAGCATCCCAAGTTATGGGATGAACAAATACCCTATTTACAACATGCTTATAACTGAGCTTTACATTCATCCGCTCAAAGTTTGCCTTTTAAGACATGTTTTGGGTACCTACCTAAGGTTCCTTTGGACTTAATGTATGGGAGAGATGTCGATGTGAATGAATAACGAACAGAGAACAGAGCCTGCAATTTCATCCAGAGGATCTAGCAAATATGCCAAGAAATCAGGGAACAATTGGAGAAATGTCAAGCATAGTATAAGGCTTGGAATGACAAGCACAAGGTTGATCATCAGTTCCAAGTTGGAAACCAGGTATGGATTCATATCAGCAAGGAATTATTGAAGGGTGAAGGCAAGAAGCTCAATCCCATATGATATGGACCCTTCACTATCTTGGAGAAAAGCAACACTAATGTTTTTTGTTTAGATCTTCCACCTTATATGCAGATTTACTCAGTTGTGAATGTAGAGAACTTGAAACTTTTTTAACCTCCCATGATCATGGATCGGGATGAGGAAGTTCCAATACCTTCATTTGATGAGTTTGCACCTGAATACTTGGATGAGTTACAGTAATATATCATCCTGGGCAGAAGGATGAGGGTTTCACGTTGGGGTGATGTTGATTATCTTCGAGTAGGCTTAAAGGGTACACATCCAAGAAAGGCAAAGGGGATTGAAAAGGACAAAGTGAGGGGACTCTTCCCTCACTTAACTATTGATTGATGAAATCTTTTGGTGGTCCAAAAATCTCTCGGTGGGAAGGCGTGATCCAAAACAGATCTAGAGAAGGCTAAGAACAACTCAGAACTCACAGATGCAACTCAGGACACTCAAAATGGCTTCAGCAGATAGAGGAAGGGAAAAAATTCAAATTTCCCAAAACTTAGTGAAAATGGAATGATTGCGAAGAGTGCATCACAAGATTTCTAACGGTGAAAACGGCTCATCAAATGGAGTTACGAATCGAATGATATTCACGGTCAAAGTTTTGGTCAACCTAGCCCAGTCAGCAGGGATGAGTCAACATCCATACTACTGACGTCAACATCATTAAGGATGAAATCATTGTCCATACAACATATGTGGCAAGTGCAAAGGGAGACATGTGTCATGATGACATTAGCATGATGTCAACATGATGACGTTGCAGCAGGATAGGTTGCCACGTGTCACTCAGTTTTCGAATTTTTGGGTCAACTTGTGGACCAATAAAAAGTTGCCACATGGCAGTCCATAATTTACATGGAATCCATATGACACATGGCAGTTAGTACATTACATGGCATTTGTACATTACATACATTACGTGGAAGGATGACGTGGCATCCGTACGACACATGGTAGGAAGGTGACATGATAGGATGATTGTGAAATGAGGTGACGTGGGCCAA
>JZKD02S1636749.1:242362-272701 GCA_000966675.3 Picea glauca
TTCTGGTTGTAGCCAGAGAATTGGGGAGTTGGAGCTTCCCTCAAGTTGTAGCCTGAGAAACTAGGGGGTTGGAGCCTCCTTCTAGTTGCAGCTAGAAAACAAAGGAATTTGGTGCTTCCAATGAATGTAATTCTTCAAGACATATAAGAAAAAGCATTTTGTGGTTTTCTCCCGATTTGGGTTTCCATGTAAAACATTGGTGTACTGTGTATGTGTGTGATTGTTTATTTCTTACTACTCATTAATGGATAATAATTCTACATTGATATAACATTTGAAGAAAAAGGATTATAATTACGCTATTACTGATTCACCCCCCCTCTCAGTAATTCAATAATTGGTATCAGAGAAGGTTCCTTCAGAAATCAGTTTAACCACTGAAAGGTAGATCATGGAGAGTACCAACTCGTATAAAAATGGAATACCACAATTTGATGGACAGAAGTATGGAGAAATATGGAGAAATAAATGGAGAAATATGGTTATGGAAGAAAGAGCATGTGGTTATTGAATTTGTAAACCAATTCCTGCTTCCAAACAAGAAAAATCTGGATTGGAGAAAGGGAATACCTCATAGCTATATTCGACCTGAATGGCACAGAAATTTCATTGTGATTCACAAGTATATCACCTGTGAAGGTAGATTCTCAGTGGTCTATATCTACCATGTCAGGATACTAATGCATTTAAATGGTGATTACCCGTTAAATCTCCCTTATTTTCTTCTCAAAAGCTTGAAAAAAATGTCAAAAAGAGTGCAATCACTCTCCACCAATGCTAAAAGTAGCCTTTTACATCAAGTCTTGATTAAAACCTTAGTCATGTCTTCTTTGAATGAATTACAAAATCCCTAGAGCTGGCTCACGGGAGATTTAAACCCTATCACTCAGTCCAATAAGCAGAAGAAAGTCACAGGGCGAAAGACCGTTACACAGAGTCGAGACATCTTTAATGAAACCCCTGTGAAAGAAGAAATTTCTGATATCGGGGTGACCAGGAGGAGCAGAAGTAAAAGACCTAGGTGGGAGCCAGAAATTGAAACGTTTTCTGAGGAAAATGTTAAAGGGTAAAATGATTCAGATAACGATCTTGATACTCAAACTACAGTCAATCATGAAACACCATCAACTAGTAAAAGGGGTGTTGCAACCAAAGGGAAAAGGGTTAAAGGTGTGTTTGTATCACAGAAACCTAGAAGAAATTCTACTAGGGTCGCCAACAAGTATAGACTGAAGTCAAAGGCAATGTTCAATCCATCAATCAAAGAAGAAAACTTCATAATCATAGAAGATGAATTTGAGAATGTTGAAGCAGGTACCAGGAAAAGGGCAAAAAGAACTTCATTGCGCAAGAAATCTATCATCAAAGGAAAAAGAATAATTTCACCACCTACAAGTCCTGTAACGAGAGCTTCAACCAGATTAGAAAAAGCTAAAGAGATGGCTAAAGGTATCAGTGAAACTCCTGAATATAAACAGGATTACTTTGAAGACTCAGATCGCATACCAGATGTGCCTAAAGCTATAGATTCAACAAGTTCTAAGGAAGAACATAGCTCTGAATTAGTCTCAAAGTACCAAGTTAAAGCCAAGGAACCCAAATTTGCCTTAAACCTGAATGAACCTGCACTGTGTGAAGAATGCTAAGGATTCAGAGTTAAAAATAGAACTAATAAAGAAAAGATCAAGGAGTTTCAAAAAACAATAAGACAATTAAAGAAGGAGAAGGCACAAATAGAACAATGGAATGCTCGCCAGCAAGAAAGGATTCAAAGTTTTAAAAAGAAGAATAAAGAGCAAAGGGCATTTCTCAAAGAACTCAGGAAGATTAATTTCAGACTCTATTGGCACAATGTCGTGCTTACCACAAAGCTCAAACAGAGAAATTCTAAAGCCATTGTTGTGATTATATCCTAATGGTAACATGGAAATTTTCTACAATTATGATTTAAACATTTTCCAGGAAATATGGCAAGGCCTACTCGTTTTTGGTCAGTAAAATGGTAAAACCTCGATCTGTTTTACAAAATAAAACTAAATTCCTATTTTGTAGAGTCAAATGTAATGCTGGCAATATTTCCAATATCAAGTTGTTGAGTTGTGTTCTATTTTGGGATTGTAGAAGCTCTTTTTGAGTGAACTACCTTAGTAGATAGATACTATTCGAAATCTAGTCATTAAAGCTATACTAGATGATAGGATCTGGAAGTTTTATAGATAGTTTAAATAGACAGAAGAAAGAGCATGTTCTGGTCGAAAAATTGGAGATCCAAGGGACCTTTTTGTGAAGCACATTGTAAAGGCATTTATGTTCAATTTGACACTTAATATCAAAGGCATATGGATGGTTAGGCCCTCTTTTTCCATTCTGTTATTTCTTTATTCATGCTTGAATTCATTATTCGAATTGCAATGCTTTTTGATTCTTGACTGATAATTTATACAGTGGAAATTTTACTGTAAAGATAATTTTTCAAGTTTGATATCAAGTTGATAATATTGTTTCTTTACAATATTTTGAGGCAAGAATTCTTGTGAAGTTGACAAATTGAAGGCTTCACCTTCCTTTTTCTTAATTGGTTTGACCCATCTTTGTGTTTACCTATTATTTCGTCGTTGGGATATACTTTGTTTTAATCTTGTTTTTCATGTTATGTTGTTACCTTGAAACCAGTTTCAAACCACATTACTAAAAAAAAAAAAAACAATCATAAAACCCTCAAAACACGTTTTTCAATAAATCGATGATGCCCTAGCTTGCCCTTAGCAGTTGAGTGCAACTTTAGGGACCAAAATGTTTGGCATTGTTTTCGGGGATGAAGAAACAAATAGATATTCCCTGGGGAAATGACAAGTTTTCATTCAAATCTTGGTGGTGAACAAGATTTTGGACATTTTTTAAGACTGTGATTATTCACCTAGCGACTCCTCTGTGGTAATTCTGGCTTCGAAAAGAGAAGGTATAGGACCTAAAACTCCTCTAAATTCTTCATCATCTAATAAGAGGTGAGAAACAAGGAAAAATCCAAATCCCGAGCCTGTTGCAGCAGCGCCAGATCATGAAAAATTACTAAGAAAACCTAAAGTTCTTTCCTATCAGTCTTCACTCTCAAAGGGAAAATTATCTTCAGAAAGTTATCAAGTAGAATCCTCTGAAATCATCAAAACCCAGTAAAATGAAGATTTGAATCCTGAAAGTGAAATTAAACCTGTTATTGAGTTTGATATAGTTTCATTCCCTTCAATTGTTTCAGAATTAAATCCAGAACAGAAGAAGTTACTTATTGAACTCATTAAACAGGAGTATCCAGAAATCTTGCTTGTGATTGAAATTTTGACAGATCACAACACAGATATTAAGAGCGAACTAGAGACATCATCGTCATCTCTTGGATCTATCTCATCCAAAGATTTCAGATCACACTATTTTTCTTTTGAGAACCCTCTGTTTCTCACCCCATTAGCTGATCATAGTCAAGAGGAGAAATACTTGTCTGATAAAGATCAAGATTCAGCATCAATACATATAAGTATTGACACACAAGTGACGCCTTGTCCTTCAGCATCACCAATTTTACTCACTTCCAGAGCTCCAAAAATTGCCAATATGGTTGCAGACAAAATGGAAGAAATAGTTGCAGCAAGGTATGCTCCCTTGGTTCTTCCACAAGTCATGTATGCCTCTCCCCCAAATGATTATATGAGATACTTACCCAGATTCAATGGAGATGGATCAGTTTCTGCTAAAGAGCATTTGAGTTCATTTTATAGTTTTGTAGATAATTTCAATGTAGAGCATGCTGATGTGTGGATGCGACTATTTGTACAATGTCTAAATGGGGAAGCAAGAAAGTGGTTCAGAATTTTTCCTCCCAATTCAATAGTTGATATCATAGCCTTAGATGATGCCTTTCTCAAACATTGGGCAGACAAAAAGGACTTTCTATACTACATCACCGAATTTGGTGCTTTAAGGAGGAAACAAGGTGAATCAATACCTGATTTTACCAAAAGGTTCAACCAAATGTATGGAAAAATTCCAGAGGAGATAAAACCTTCAGAGACTTCAGCTAAAATCACCTTTGCCAATGCATTTGATGTTGAATTTTCCTTGTTGCTTAGGGAAACATGAACCACTACCCTCATCCTGATGCAAGATGCTATTATCGAGGTAGAATCTAACATATTAACAACAGACAAATTGAAGTCTAGAAATGATAGAGAAAGAAAAATGAAAAAGGAAGAGTCTCCTTCATCTTCTTATTCAACATCTGATTCCAAAATGGATGAAATGGCTAAGATGTTGAAAACTCTGACATCTGAAATGGAAAAGTTAAAGATAGAACAAAAACAACCCAATAGACCTGTACTGGAGGGTGGTTACAGAAATCCAAATTAGTTCAAAAAACGGAACAATGTTCCTCAGATTTTACCAAGAGAAAGGAAAAACCAGGATGACCAAAAAGTTTTACCTCCTTTTCAGAATAATGTCATAGATGAGGAGGAGGAGGAGGATGATACAGAAGAAGACCCTGCAGTTCATTTGAATGATTCATAATCATCTCCTCTACATGTGACACAGGAGGATTATGAAGATGCTTTGATTGCAAATTAGTTTGAGGAAGGAGATGGAGATGAGATTGTCCAGCAGGAATCTAAAGGGAAAAAATACAATCTCATATATGGTTCCAATGCACCTAAAGTAGATACACCTGTGTACACAAAGAAGGCCAGTACTCCAATTAAGTCATGGATTATCAAAGTTGTTCCCAAGATTCATGTTGACCAACCATTGAAGCAACCTACCAAGGATAGCACTGTCGACATAAAGGAACCAAACAAAAATGTTTATGTTTTCAATTTAGAACATGAAATCAACAAAATCAAGATTTCAGTGCCATTATTAGAACTCATGAAAATAGAACCTTTTAGAAAGACTGTCCTCAACGCTCTTCAGGCTCCAGTTCATATCACCTTTTTAGATATAGTCAATCTAGAGGATGAAAACCCTGCTATAACTATTGGACCTCACATTAAAGACAGAATTGATGTCTCTCCACCTTTTTACATTTCATTGAATATCCATGACAAGATATTACGCAACTGCTTAATGGATTATGGTGCCTCGCATAATGCAATGCCCAAGGTGGTGATGGAAGAATAAGGATTGGACATTACCAAACCATATCATGATCTATATTCTTTTGACTTCAATAAAGTCAAATGCCTTGGAGTTATGAAAGATGTGGTGGTCACTCTTTCCCAATTTCCTATGAAAAGTGTGGTATTAGATGTTATTGTGGTTGAAATACCACCAAAATTTGGAATGCTTCTTTCAAGATCTTGGGCTAAGAAGGTAGGTAGTACTCTGCAGATGGACCTTAGCTGGAAGCGAAAATCATAGTGCCACTAAGATACTCAGAATGGGTAGCAAACCTTGTACCAGTCAGAAAAAAGAATGGAGAGATAAGGCTCTGTGTAGACTTCCAGAATCTAAATAGGTGCTCTCTGAAAGACAATTATCCATTACCAAAAATGGATTATATCTTACAAAGAGTTGTCAGCGCAAAGAGAATCTCTATGCTTGATGGATATTCAGGGTACAATCAAATATCAGTAATGGAAGAGGATAAAAAGAAAACATCTTTTACCACTCCCTATGGCACCTTTATGTACGAAAAGATGCCTTTTGGGTTGATGAACGTCGGAGCCACATTTCAAAGGGATATGTACATCAATTTCATTAGAGAGAAACATAGGTTTGTGGTTATCTACCTTGATGACATCACTATATTTTCAGCATTTGATGAAGAACATTTACAACACTTGAAGAAGACTTTTGAGAAATGTAGGAGGTATGGCATTTCACTTAATCCCAAAAAATCATATTTTTCCATGGAGGAAGGAAAGCTTCCAGGACACATCGTTTCTCCTGGAGAAATTAAAATAGATCCAGAAAGAATAAAGGTTATTCATCTAATCGACATTCTGAGAAATAAAAAGTCTATTTAGTCATTTATTGGTAAAATTAATTTTCTGAGGTTTATACCTAACTTTGAAGAAATTGTCAAGTACATCACTGACATGTTGAAAAAGGATGCAGAAATTAAGTGGATACCAGAAGCAAGAGAATCCTTTGAAAGGATCAAACAAGCTATTGTTCAGGCACCTATTCTAATTAGCCTAGATTATTCTAAAGAATTCATGATTTTTTCATTTGCATCAGAAAATACCATAGTTGTTGTTCTTCTACAATGAAATGAGAAAGGCCACGAGCAACCAATCTCCTTCTTTAGTAAAACTCTCAGGGACTCTAATTTTGAAGTATGATTTAATAGAAAAATGGGCCTACACCTTGGTAAAGGCATTAAAATCATTCTGAGTATATGTTCTTCAATCTAAAATTACATCTTATGTCCTAAGCAGTTCAGTCAAAGAAATATTGGTTCAACCAGATTGTGAAGGAAAGCGAGGGAAATGGATAACCAAAATCCTGGAATACGATCTCACCATAAAACCTACTCAACTGATAAAGGGTCAATGCCTTGCCAAATTAATGACAGAATCTAATTGCAAAGCAATTGGGTTATATCATCTTTCAGACATGACACAGGACTCTTATGTCCAGATTGAAGAAATAGATTTACAGATAAAAAACAAGTATGCTTCTTCAAAATGGTACAAAGATATCATATTTTTTCTACTTAATTTTCAATCTCCCTCAGAGTTGGATAAAGCAAAATTAAAATCATTAAAGTTGAGATCTGTAAAGTATTGTATTGTTGATCAAACCCTGTTTTGGAAGGACCCCAACGATTTTCTGTTGAGGTGTGTGGACGAAAATGAAGCTAAACAAATCTTTCAAGATCTGCATCATAGTGTCTACGTAGGCCATCATCATTGGAAGGCTACTTCCTTCAAAATTCTTAGAGCATGTTATTACTGGAAATTTCTATTCTCAGATATTTTTGCTCAGGTCAGGGCATGTGAACCTTGTCATAAATTTGCTCGGAAGCAGAAACTTATATCTCTGCCTCTGAAACCAATCATCGCCCATGGACCATTTCAATAGTGGGGATTATATTTCATCGGAGAGATTAATCCAGCATCCTCAGGACAACATAGATGGATTCTTACAGCTACAGGTTATTTTATGAAGTGGATTGAAGCAATTTCGAATCATAATACAACAAACAAGGTAATCATGGAATTTCTAGAGGGATATATTTTTTCCAGGTTTGGTTGTCCTAAAAAAATGGTCACTGATAAAGCACAGGCTTTTAAATCAAATTCCATGATTGAATTATGTAATAAGTATAGTATCAAATTGGTTCATTCTACTCCCTACTACCCCCAGGGGAACGGATTGGATGAATCTTCCAATAAGACTCTGATAAGAATTATCAAAAAATTACTGGCAGAAAACAAAAAAGCATGGGATTCCAAGTTAAAGTTTTCCCTCAGGGCTGATCGTATCAGCAACAAGAAGTCTATTGGGACATCTCCCTTCTCGATGGTATGGGACAGAAGCAATCCTTCCAACTCAATTGGGCCTACTAGTCTTAAAGTTTCTGCAAGAAGAACTAGAGGAACCCAATGATGTCCAAAGATTTTTTTTTCAAATGATTGAAGTTCAATAGGTCAGAGAACAGGTTAATCAAAAATCTGTTGCTCATCAAAACAAAATCAAGGCTACATTCGATAAGGGAACTAAGAAATATGTTTTCAATGAAGGGGATTTGGTGTTAAGATGGGATGCCAGGAGAGAGGATAAAGCAAAAGATGGAAAGTTCGATAATCTATGATATGGTCCTTTCAGGATAGCCAAGGTAATGAACAATAAAACTTTTCTCCTGCATAATTTAGACAACACTGAAATTTTTGGGGGGCCAATGAGCGGGAGGTTCTTGAAGCACTATTTTCTGTAAGGGCTCATTAGGTTTGAGTTAGTACAATAGGTTTTCCTTTCAATAAAGACCCCATATACCCAATGGAATTTCTTTTATAGTTATGCAGAGAATAAAAGACTGACAGTTGCAGGGAAATCAGTGAATCAGAGATAAGGGAAAGGCAATGGTCTATAGTTCTTGCAGTTTATTATCAAAACTCCATCCCCAGAAAGAGCCAATGTTAGTCTCTAATTTTGTCTTGGTTTAGTGAGAAACCCTTATCCTAAGTCTTCCTTACCCACACTTCATTTTTTGTTTCTCGTTGATTTCAATTTTTGTTTTTTATGTTTTGCATTACAGTTTTGGGATAGTTTATTTAAGTTTGATTTTGAAAGACACGGTTTAAAAATGAGGTGCCTCCTTGTATGCCTGTTTGAATTTCAAATGTTCAAATTTTATTAAGTCATTAATAGCTCTAAGAGAATAAACCTATTCCCGTAGCACCAAATAATCATGCCCCTATACACGCCTGCCATCCTGATTTAGTTATGATGACATGAATCATGGGTTGAGAGTTCGCATGCGTCCACGAAAGCTTGGAAATCATTTGCAAAATTCAACCATTTCATAATCCGATTGTTTTGTACTCGCGCAGGACTCAATTCAAATCACCCTTTTTCTTGATGATCATTATATTATCCCTATTCGATTTCGCTGAATTCAAGCTTGCAATGAGGAACGCAGGTATCCACTCAAAGGAACGGTATACACTAACAATTGCAGGTGGCAAATTTGGAACCCGAGGGTGCAGTTGCAGAATTCTGTTTGATGGTGCCAAAGAGGAGCGGATAGGTTGTCAGAATAGAACCATAGGGTGCCGAACTTCTTGAAGCCTATCCTCAGATGACTCAAAGGTTCAGAGACGCTAGGCAGTTTGAATTCCTCACCACTTTTCAGGGTTATGCTGAGTAGGTCTCCATGGAGTTCGCTCTAAATTTCGATGGTCACGAGGTTGAAATTAGTAAAATGTTGATGCCGGTAATAGAACAGACTATTGGAAAGGATTGCAGGCTGGTAGTTGGAGGAGAAATATGGTGGAAGAAAGAGCATGTGGTTACTAAATTTGTAAACCAATTCCTCCTTCCAGACAAGCAAAATCCAGATTGGAGAAGGGGAATACCTCGTAGCTAGATTCGACTAGAATGGCACATGGCTCTAATCATGATTCACAGGTATATCACCTATGAAGGTAGATTCTGACTGGTCGATATCTACCATGTTAGGATACTAATGCATTTAAATGGTGATTACCCATTAAATCTCCCTTATTTTCTGCTGAAAATCTTGACAAAGATGTCAAAAAGAGTGCAGTCACTCTCCACCAATGCTAAAATCAACCTTTTCCATCAAGTCTTGATTAAAACCTTAGTCATGTCTACTTTGAACAAATTACAGAAGCCTTGGAGCTGGCGCAGGGGATCTTTAAACCCCATCACTCAATCCAATAAGAAGAAGAAATGCAAAGGGAGAAAGACCGTTACACAGATCCGAGACATATTCAGTGAAACCCCTCTGAAAGAGGAAATTTTTGATATCAGGGTGACCAGGAGTAGCAGAAGTAAAAGACCTAGGTGGGAGCCAGAAATTGAAACGTTTTCTGAGGAAAATGTTAAAGGGGAAAATGATTCAGATAACGATCTTGATACTCAAACTACAGTCAATATTGAAACACCATCAACCAGTAAAAGGGGTGTTGCAACCAAAGGGAAAAGGGTTAAAGGTGTGTCTATATCACAGAAACCTAGAAGAAATTCTACTAGGGTCACCAACAAGTATAGACTGAAGTCAAAGGAAATGTTCAATACGTCAATCAAAGAAGAAAACTTCATAATCATAGAAGATGACTCTGAGAATGTTGAAGAAAGTACCAGGAAAAGGGAAAAAAGAACTCCATTGCCCAAGAAATCTGTCAGCAAAGGAAAAAGAATAATTTCACCACCTGCGGGTCCTATAATGAGAGCTTCAACCAGATTAGCAAAAGCTAAAGAGATGGCTAAAGGTATCAGTGAAACTCCTGAAGATAAACAGGATTACTTTGAAGACTCAGATCGCATACCAGATTTGCTTGAAGCTATAGATTCAGAAAGTTATGAGGAAGAACATAGCTCGGAATTAGTCTCAAAGTACCAAGTTAAAGCCAAGGAACCCGAAGTTGCCTTAAACCTGAATGAACCTGGACCTTTTGAATAATACTCAGTATTCAGAGTTAAAATTAGAACTAATAAAAAAAAGATCAAGGAGTTTCAGAAAACAATAAGACAATTAAAGAAGGAGAAGGCGCAGATAGAACAATGGAATGATCGCCAGTAAGAAAGGATTCAAAGTTTTAAAAAGAAGAATAAAGAGAAAAGGGCATTGCTCAAAGAACTTAGGGAGATTAATTTCAGACTCTATTGGCACAATGTCGTGCTTACCACAAAGCTCAAATAGAGAAATGCTAAAGCCACTACTGTGATTATATCCTAAAGGTAACATGGAAATTTGCTACAATTATGATTTAAACATTTTCCAGGAAATATGGAAAGGCCTACTCGTTTTTTGTCAGTAAAATGCTAAGACCTCGATCTATTTTACAAAATCAAGCTAAATTTCTATTTTGTAGAGTCAAATGTAATGCTGGCATTATTTGCAATATCAAGCTATTGAGATGTGATCTATTTTGGGATTGTAGAAGCTCTTTTTGAGTGAACTACCTTAGTAGATAGATACTATTTGAAATCTAGTCATTAAAGATATACTAGATGATAGGATCTCGAAGTTTTATAGATAGTTTAAATAGACAGAAGAAAGAGCATGTTCTAGTCGAAAAATTGGAGATCCAAAGGACCTTTTTGTGAAGTACATTGTAAAGGTATTTCTATTCAATTTGACACTTAATAGCAAAGGCATATGGATGGTTAGACCCTCTTTTTCTATTCTATTATTTCTTTATTCATGCTTGAATTCATTATTCGAATTGCAATGCTTTTTTATTCTTGATTGATAATTTATACAGTGGAAATTTTACTGTAAAGATAATTTTTCAAGTTTGATATCAAGCTGATAATCTTGTTTCTTTATAATATTTTGAGGCAAGAATTCTTGTGAAGTTGACAAATTGAAGGCTTCACCTTCCTTTTTCTTAATTGGTTTGACCCATCTTTGTGTTTACCTATTATTCAGTCATTGGGATATACTTTGCTTTAATCTTGTTTTTCATGTTATGTTGTTACCTTGAAACCAGTTTCAAACCACCTTACTAAAAAAAAACCAATCATAAAACCCTCAAAACACTTTTTGCAATAAATCGATGATGCCCTAGCTTGCCCTTAGTAGTTCAGTGCAACTTTAGGGACTAATAAGATACATCTTCAGCGAGTTTCTCCTCTTCCTAATGAGGGCATGTACATGATGTCAGTTATGGAGATGACAGAGATCAAGAAGCAGGTACAAGGCTTATTGGATCAAGGGGTCATCAGGCCCACTTCATCTCCTCGTGGTTCTCTGATCATGATGGTGCCAAAGAAAGATGGCACATGGAGAATTTGTGTCAATTACTGGTCCTTGAATAAAATCACGATGAAAAATTGATACCCTCTTCCTCGTATAGATGATTTACTTGAGCAGTTGAAGAATGTTGTTTATTTCACTAAGTTGTATTTGCACAGTGGATATCATCAAGTCAGGGTTGCATAACAGGATGCATGGAAGAATGCCTTTAAAACCAAAGATGGATTGTTTGAGTGGTTAGTTATTTCATTTGACCTTTGTAATGCTCTGGCAACTTTCATGCGTACGATGAATAAGTATTCAGGCCTTTCCTAGATGCATTTGTGATTGTGTACTTAGAAAACATTATTCTTTTTAGCGAGACTTGGGGTGAGAATTTGAGGCATGTAAAGAAAGAATTGGATACTTTGAAAAGGGAAAAGTTGTATGTGAAAATGTCTAAATGTGAATTTGGCAAGACTACAGTTGTGTACTTAGGTCATATTGTAGGAGGAGGACAATTGAGAATTTATCCTTCCAAAATTGAAGTAATTGTAAAATGGCCTAAGCCAAAAATTGTAACTGAAGTCCGAAGCTTCTTAGGTGCAGTCCAGTATTGGAGGATATTCATTCCCAACTTCTACTTTATAGCAGGTCCTTTTCATGCCTTAACCAGTGTGAAGAACACTTTTCAGTGGGAAGGAAAGTAACAAAAAAATTTCAACACTTTGAAGGAGAAGATCAGTACTACACTAGTATTAACACTATTGAATCTTCAACAGCCTTTTGAGATTGAGACAGATTCCAGTGGATACGCCATGGGTGCAGTATTGATGGAATATCGTAATCCTATCTGTTACCACTCTGAAACTTTTAACCAAGTTGTTGTTAACTATCCTACATATGACAAGTAGTTGTATGCATTAGTTCAAAGCATAAAGAAATGGAAGCACTACTTGTTAGGGAAGGAAACAATTATACATATATATCACCAACCCTTACAATATATCCAAGCATAGACCAAACTAAAACAATCTCGACACTAATCTACAACAATTTCATTTGGTAATCAAGTACAAGAAGGGTGCAAGTAACAAGGTAGACGATATGCTTTCTATACCTCGTATTGTCGATTCTATTATTTTGAAGAATACTTATTTATCTCATGATATATATGTACAAAAATTTTCCATCTATGAAGATTTTAAAGAAGTATATGAGAAGCTAACCCATGGTGCACATGTAGAGAACTATTGTCTGCAGGGATACTCTATCATCTTGGGAAGCTACGTATTCCTACAAGTGAACGAGATCATGTGATACGATAAGCTCACACTTCTCTTGTGTCTGGGAATTTTGGGGTAGGAAAATCTATGGCTCATTTGCAGAGGTTTTGTTATTGGCCTCAAATGAAAAAATTTGTAACTAAGTATGTAAAGGGGTGTGTGATGTGTTCTACTTGTAAGCCCACTAATAGAAAACCAAGGCTATTCTCACCACTTCCTGTTCCATCCCATCTATGGGAAAGAATTTCCATGGACTTTGTAGGGGGTTTAC
The DNA here is from genome assembly GCA_000966675.3 of Picea glauca. Lineage (NCBI taxonomy): Eukaryota > Viridiplantae > Streptophyta > Pinopsida > Pinales > Pinaceae > Picea > Picea glauca. Next base: position 255,336 of record JZKD02S1636749.1, read on the forward strand.
CAATGACCAAAGGAGTTCATGACTATCTATAAGTTGTAGTGGATAGGTTCAGAAAGATGTGTATCTTGATGCCATGTAAAAATTAGATGACTACTGAGTAGAATGATAATCTCTTCTTTCATCATGTTTGGGTTCACTTTGGGTTACCCACGCCCATTGTCTCGGATCGAGATACTCAATTCCTTGGGGATTTTTGGACTACCTTGTGCAGAATTATGGATACCAAATTGAAGAGGAGAATTGCTTTCCATCCATAGACCGATGAACAAATAGAGGTGGTAAACAGAATAGTGGTACTTTTTCTTCGAGGCTACTGCAGCAAGCATCCCAAGTTATGGGATGAACAAATACCCTATTTACAACATGCTTATAACTGAGTAGGCTTAAAGGGCACACATCCAAGCAAGGCAAAGGGGATTGAAAAGGACAAAGTGAGGGGACTCTTCCCTCACTTAACTATTGATTGATGAAAGCTTTTGGTGGTCCAAAAATCTCTCGGTGGGAAGGCGTGATACAAAAAGGATCTCTAGAAGGCTAAGAACAACTCATAACTCACAAATGCAACTCAGGACACTCAAAATGGCTTCAGTAAATAGAGGAAGGGAAAAAATTCAAATTTCCCAAAACTTAGTGAAAATGGAATGATCGCGAAGAGCACGTCACAAGATTTCTAACGGAGGAAACGGCTCATCAAATAGAGTTACGGATCGAACGATATTCACGGTCAAAGTTTTGGTCAACCTAGCCTAGTCAACAGGGATGACTCAGCATCCGTACTATTAACGTCAACATCAATACGGATGAAATCATCGTTCGTACAACATATGTGGCAAGTGCAGAGGGATACACATGTCATGATGACATTAGCATGACATCAACATGATGACGTTGCAACATGAGAGGCTTCCACGTGTCACTTAGTTTTGGAATTTTTTGGCCGACTTGTGGACCAATGAAAAGTTGCCACATGGTAGTCCATAACTTACGTGACATCCATACGAACCATGGCGGTCAATACATTACGTGCCATCCGTAAATTATGTGGCATCTGTACATTATGTGGATGGATAACATGGCATCCGTACGACACGTGGCAGGAAGGTGACATGACAGGATGATTGTGAAATGAGGTGACGTGGGCCAATAATTGGCTGCCACATGGCCCAGTAATGGTATGCCATGTGGAAGTGGGAAAATTCCCAATGATGCCCAACAATCGAATTATTATATATATATATACAGTTCACCAAATATGGTGGCGGTTCCACCATATTTGGTGGCATATTCCTCAGCCCACCATTCTAGCAGCATCTCCACCAAACTTAGCCCATGCCAAAAAAATGTTATAACAATATGTATAAAAGGGGAGGCCCACAGTTTTAACCCTGGGACCTCCACCTAAACCTCCTCCAACAATAACTTAACATAGCTCAACTAACCAATGCGCCAACCAACTCTTTATTGCATAACCACCACCTTTTTATTATAAAATGGGGATTTCACCAGTGTGTGGGACAAGGAGAGACCAATGCACAACCATACAGAGTGGGAACGTATTTCAAGAATTTTTCCAGTCATTTATTGCAGAGGTAGGCACGAAAATCGAGACAGGGTTGTCTCTTGAGACTGAAAGTGTCAGACTCGGATTGAGGCATGGAGACAAACATTTTAAAGTAATTTGATGCCACGAACACAGTGGTTATTTTTGTTTTCTGATCTGAGAAAATATTTTGTAGATTAACTCCATAACTAGTTATACTTATGTATTTGTTCCAATTCTTTTGTGGAGTTAATAAAAAGCCCTACCCATTTGAGAGCAGGAGCTGGAAATGTAGTCCACCAGGGACAAAATCCATTATCAAGTTTTTTCATTCATATTTCATGATTATGAATCTTTCCTTTTGATCTTTTCCTTCTTTATGGTGTACTTTAGTCTATGCTCATTTAATAGAATTCTTGAATAAGTCACCAGACGAAAAGATCCTGGATCGTTTTATGACACTCATCAATGATCTATTTCACCCCCATGTAGGGTTCTTTGTCATTATCTAGATTGATGATATTATTATCGTTAGTAATACATGGGATGATATTTTACAACATGTTCACAAGTGTTGAACATCTTGCACACCAATAAACTCCAAGTAAAGCTTAAAAGTATGTTTTTGGGCACTCATCTATTTCTTATTTGGGTTTCTTATTTTTAATAGAGGGCATCAAGCACAATCCTCATAATGTAGGTTTCCCTCTTGAAGTAACCTTACCACACTCTATGAGTGAGCTAAAAATCTTCATAGGTGAAGTGAACATTTATCACAAGTTCATTTTTTAGTTCTCTAAGTTGAGATTGAGATTGAATGTGATGATTTTTAATATGTCATTGGATCTATACATAAACAATATTTTTAAGCATACCTGGATTGAGTTGGAGATGATGTTTCTCTTATAGATGCTTGTATACCTCTCCCACTTCTTCGATTTTCTCAGTCACTCTAAAAATGTGAGTCCAAATGGCCACAAATTTCGCCTGTGGGCCTTTAAAAGGGAACACCAAGAACGTGCACATGTTCTTAAGAACACACATGTGTTCTTAAGAACACGCACATGTTCTTAAGAATGTGCATGCATTTCTGGGATTGTGCACACATTCATGGGAATGTTCCTATGTGTCATGTTGAGTGGAGGTTCGGGGTTTCTAGAAACTGTCACGTTATGATGTGCACATTCCTAGACACATACACAAACGTGTTCCTTCTCACCCCGTTGCCACTTTATCGTCCATCAACTTTGTGGACTTACCCAATAATCAATAAAATCAATTTTTAACATATAATTCAATATATATTTTTATATTTATTAAATTTAAAATGATCTTTGCAATATTAATTAAATAAAAAATTATACAATATTTTTTTATTAACACAATAAATAAACAAGATGGAAAATTGTATAATTAAATTTTATAATTGTATCAATTGTAATTAATAAATTATTTTTTCATATAAATACAAAAATGTGAATAACTCCTCGTGGATGAATGATGAAATCTTTCAGAAGTTAGCCAAGACAAATTGGACTAACATAAGGGACACTGAGGACATTCCGACATGTATCCATTTTGCGTCAAATCTCAAAAAATTAAAAAAATTGGTTATTCCATGGGCAAAAGAAAAACAAAAAGCAGAGGAACATGAGCTACAAAATATTGAGGAACAACTCAGACTCTTTCAAGAGGACCCGTAGGTAGGGTTTATGTCAAATTTGGCTCATGAAAATTTAAAAAACTTGGAAGAAAGAAGAAGAACCTTGCTGGTGGAACAAGAGGAAGCGTGGAGATTGAAAAGCAAAGCTATTTGGTTAGAAAAGGGGGATGAAAACAAAAAATTCTTTCAAGCATATGAAAAAGGAAGGAGAGCATAAAATACCATTTGGAGTTTAAAGAACCAGGAGGGTAGATCCTGTACAACCTTTGAAGGCCTAGAAAATATGGGAAAAATTCATTTTCAAACCTTATTCAAAGAAGACAGGAATATAAATATCGCAAAAATAATTAAGGTGGATTTATATCTCCCAAGTTTTTTGAAATAACAAGGGAACCAAGATTTATTTTCTGAAGTCACAGAAAAAGAGATAAAAGAAACCCTTCAAATCTTCCATAAGAATAAAATCCCTAGACCAGATGGGTGGACAATTGAATTCTTCAGGGGTTTTTTTGACCTGATTGACACAGATATGTTAAAGATCATTGAGGAATCTCAAACCAATGGTAGAATCCATGGGCCTTTCAATACTAATTTTATTTCCCTCATCCCAAAGGTAAATTATCCGCACACCTTCAATGATTTCAGGCCAATCTCTTTATGTAATTGTATCTACAAGATTTTACCCAAAATCATAGCCCGTGGACTAAAGCCTTTTCTTTCAAAAGCCATTTCCAAGGAAAAATTCAGGTTTCTAGAAGGGAGACAAATTCATGAGGCAATAGGGGTAGTAGAAGAAGGCCTTCATAGCCTAAATACCACAATATCAAAAGGAGAAATTCTAAATATCGATCTTTCAAAATATTTTGATACAGTAAACTGGTTTTATATCCGTCTACTTCTCACTCATCTTGGCTTTCAAGTTGCATTTATAAAATGGGTGATGGCATGCATTTCCCTGGTAACCTTTGCAGTGCTCATCAATGGAGTAGCCTCCCCCTTCTTCAAATATGAAAGAGGATTGCATCAAGTACTTCCTTTATCCCACCTACTTTTCCTCCTGGTAGCTGAGGGTCTAAGTAAAGCTATCGATGCAGCAACCAGGTCGGGGAATTTTCAGGGAATAATAGTTGCAACAAGGTTCATAATTACACACCTTTTATTTGTGAATGATTTTCTTATCTTTTGTAATAGAAAAGATGGAGATGTAGAAACTTTGGTTTATATCCTATCATTGTTTTGTTTAGCCACAGGTATGAAAATAAATGAACAAAAATCAACTATCACTACCTCGGAACTGGACGAAGAACAAATGGAAATGTACCTGAGTCTTTTTACTTTTTTTCTTCAGGATATCTCGAAAGGGTTAAAATACTTGGGCTTCCAGTTAAAGCCAAATAGCTACAGGAAAGAAGATTGGAAATGGTTGATAGAAAAACTAGAGAAAATATTAAACGATTGGAGCTTTAGATGGTTATCAAAAGAAGGTATACTCACACTGACCAATTCTGTTTTTGGAAGCCATACCAGTTTATTGGATGTCATTAGCATGGATTCCAAAAGGAGTTCTAGAAAAAATCAGAAGGATCTATGAACTCTTTATTTGGTCTAGTTCTGGAGAAAAGTATACTCAGCCATGGTCAAAATGGGATAACATAGCTTTTCCAAAAGCATTGGGAGGTTGGGGGCTCAAAAACATTTTCTTGTTTTCTAAGGCCCTTGCAGCAAAATCCTATTGGAGGCTCATCTCAGACACCAGTTTGTGGACCCCTGTAGTAGCACAACAATATATTTCCCCAGGTTCAATTGAAGATTGGATCAGAAGCCCAATCAAATCTTCAACAAATGGATCGATTATTTTGAAAGCAATGATCTCTTCTTTTCCAGTGGTTGGGGATAGTCTTACTTGGAGGGTGGGTAAAGGAAATCATTTAGGAATTGATGTTGATCCATGGCTAGGGAGTGGAAACTCTCACTTACTGTTGGAGGATCTAATTGAACAGTTACAAAGGAAAGGTATCTTTTACCTCTCTCATTTAGTCGACCCTCCAACAACAAATTTATGTAACCAAGGTTGTAAAAATGCTACTCTTCTAGGACTAAATGGGATTCAAGCAAAAACAATGACAAACTATATAGTCGCACTCAGAAGAGGCCACATCAGAATCACTAGAAAGGATGATGAACTAGTATGGAAAAAATATCCAATAGGCTTATACACTCCAAAAGTAGTGTACATTGCACTGAACATTGACCCATTGCAACAAAACCCCAAATGGTGGTGGAAAGGTCTTTGGAAGATAAAATTCCCTCAATAAGAAAAAATATTTATGTGGGCAGCCATAAATAATCGAATCCCAACTTGGGAGTTCTTGAAAAAGTGTCAAATAGAAGGACTAGGGAGATGTTCCCTCTGTAAAAATGAAAATAAATCCACTATACATATTCTCATCAGCTGCCCCTTCACAATAAAAGTATAGACTGAAAGGTCAGCCAACATCAGGAAGAATTGCATTTGGGCTGGAGAATCTATGGAAATAGCTTGGAAAAATTGGAGAGATAACCCAGGAAATAAATAGATCAAAGCTCTCCCTCTTTTATTAAGATGGGGAATCTGGCTAGCAAAAAATGTAGAAATCTTCAAGGATAAAGCCACAATTCTAGAATTAATAGTTGCTCAAAGTATTTCAATACTTTCCCACTTCCCCCAATCCAAAAATTCACCAGCAATAAGGGTAAGGAAACAAGAGACAATAAATACATTAAAACCTCGGGCTTACTTTGATGGAGTTGCTCAGGACTCTATTTGTGGAGGAGGAGTCGTTCTTCATCTATCGGAAAACTATTGTTTCCTTTTAAAAATGGGATTGGGAAGGGGGACAAACAATTATGCTGAACTTATGTCCATGAAGCTTCTACTTCTATTTTCCAGAGAAAAAGGCTTACATCAATTACAATTTTTTGGGGACTCTATGAATGTTATAAATTGGACAATAAAACACAAAAACTGTCACAGTATTTTGCTTAGTCCTATTTTGGAAGAAATATTTATGATGTTGGACACCTTTGACACTATGCTTATATCTCATGTCTACAGGGACAGGAACATGGTAGCAGACTCACTGTCCAAAGAAGGATTGCAACTACTACAAGGACAAGGGCATATCACTGAGAAAAAAGGGGAAGACTCAAATGCTTTCTATCACAGGCCTTTTATAGAAGATCAAGAACTCCTACAAGATTGATGAAATCAGAGATAATCTATCCAATTGACAGCCTTTTGAAAAATGCAATTTCCACTCGATCGACTTTCTTTGACACTTTTTCCTTACTTTGCTACGCACATCAAATTGTATAAAGTTTTATTTTAAGACATTTCAATCTGCCTTTATTTTTACAAAAAAGGCAGACATTATCCACAACAGTGGTGATCTTCTCTTGTATATAAAGGACACATATAAGTAGAAAGTAGAAAGGTTGTACACCTGATTCTTAGGTCTGACTTTGTTTTTTTTTTATTTCTCTACAATATGTAGCCTTGAAGAGAGGGAATTCAAAAGCACGCTTATCGCACACACATTTTTGATGTGAAATACTCTAAAAACACCTACAAAATGTAATTTTGTCTCTAACAAAAAAGATAAAATTACCCTTTTTTCTTTGAAAAAAAATATATATAAATATAAAACAATAATAAATTTTAAATATAATTTAAATATTTTAATAAGTGAGAACCTCACTTTTGTTTAAAAAGTACATAAGAGATTCATAATACAGGGTTACATGAAAATATCATTTATAATTATTATCTTAGCGAGATTTGCTACCATTTGGAGTTGTTTAAGAGTTTGACTAGTTCTACTCTTGTCCTAAAAAAATCTTTATATAAATATTATCTTTTATTTCAAGTTTATATTTTGATATTGCATGTTGGTTTATATTTTGATATTGCATGTTGGTTTAGTTAGAATGATTGTTTTTTATGGACAATTTCTAATTGATTTATTGACATTTATGAATAAGATATTTTTGTTTTTCACACAGCAGCACGTCTCTTTTAGCGAAGGAAGCATCCAGATATGGATGGGATTGTTGTACGGGAGGTACAAGTCATAATGCGAGCTGGTTACATTGAATCTAATGAAAGCGATACGGGTCCCAGTGCTGAGTGTATACTTGGCGTAGAAGTATGGGTTCATCATTTTCTTCTTCTTCTAGCATGAATTTAGTACGCAGGACCCATGGATACTTTTCTTGAATGAAGATGTCCTTGAATTCTTCATCGGAATAAAGATCACTGAGAGTGCTTAGAGGTCTATTCCATTGTGGAAACATTCGTGCTGTTTCACTGACTTCAGGATTTACTCCGACTGGATTTAAACCAAACTTTTCCCACCATTCTAACAGCCAACTTGGTTCTTCGAATTCTCTAAACATATGAGCAAACCTGATTTGTGTATAGAATAATTCAAACCTGCTTTTCCATAAAAAGGCATGGAACCATGCTGCTTTGTATTGGGCATAAGTCAGCCCATGAAGACTATTGTCAGGATCTCCTTCAGGCCATTCTACTACAGCACGCATATGATTTATCTGGAAAGAGTGTAATAGTGGAGATCGACACCAAGATCTGATACTATGTTCATACCACTGTGTTTCTGCAGTTCTGAGCATGGTTAGATCTACCAATTGTACTAACTTTTCTCTGCTTGTGCTGATAATAGGCTGACTCATTTGGCCTAATATATGTTGAGGAGGAATCACTGTGGGATTAGTGTTCCTTGAGAATCCTGGTAGTCCTATTTCCATTGTCTCTGAATGCCTTAGTTGCCATGTAGGATGCCAATATGATTTGTAGGCAGACCAAGGTGTCATCTCAGCATAGTAATGATGTTCAACTTTACATGTTTCTTTGTTAAACTGCTTAACTATTACCATGTAGTTTAGGAAACCAACCTGCCAATATTTTTCAGAAATAAAAGGTAAGCTGAGAGTTTTCTGGGGCATATGTGCAAGGGATGGAATAGTAAGAAAATGTCCAGGCTTTCCATTGACTGTACAGGAACCATGAGGAGAAAGCATAGAAAGGAAAGGATTTCCAAGGATGCAATCAACATGTGATTCTCCTATATGAAAACGCATCCCTATAATGTATTCTTCAAGGAGTACATTTGCTCTAGATATTTCATATTTGAAATCCACATCTTTATTGCCTAACCCTGTAACACTCATAGAGCTAGGTCCCCAGTATTTGGCAGGGATTTTGTCTTTATGCAGAAGATTGATGTCAAACCCTGTGTCTATCAGGGCTATCAAAGAGAATATCTCTTGCTGAATTTCTATGTGTAACTGTACATAATATTTCTGATATGCAATAGTTAAAACCTACATGTTAGGAAATTCTTCAGCTGCTGATTTTGGAAGTTCTTGTCTGACATCTAGGGAAGAAAATTCAAAAGGAGCCTCCTCAAGAGGAGGAGGAATGTCATCTATCCTTTGTTTAAGGATTTGTATTTCCTGTCTTGCCCAACTATCAACAGGATAAAAGAACTACAAAAGAAGACAGATGATGAAGAAGAAGAACAGCAGAAGGAAAAGTGCAAATTACAGCACCAATCATTCCATGTCCTCATATTCCTCCGGATTCAAGATCTGAACATCCGGCTCAAAACATTGTTAGACACTGGTTCTGACCTAAATCTTCTCAATAAACATGTGATTCCTGTGGCATACTGGGAAAAGGCAAATCTAAATGTGGCTGGATTAGGCAACATGCTCACAAATCTCTCTTACTGCATTCCTAGTGCCACTCTCTGTTTCAGTTCCTATTGTCTGACACTCAAATTCCTTTTAGCAGAAACTCCTGTAGCCTGTATATTAGGTACTCCTTTTCTTGTTGTTGTATCCCCTCATGGCACTACTGATATCACTCCAGGAAAAGCAGGATACTTCATAACCCTCGATAAGAAAAGGGTTATAAAACTCCCCTTCATCTCTACTCCTAAATGTATTGATGCCATACAAATAAACCTACTAAGACATATTCAGATTCAGGAGATGAAACGGATATTGGCCAACCTCAAAATAGAAGAAAAATTGCAAATGCCCATTTGGAAAGGAAAAATTGAGGCTCTCAAAAATATTTTCGCTGATACAGTGTGTTCTGAGCATCGTACTTCTTTTAGGAAGCAGCATAAGCATGTTGTGTACCTACCGTACAAAGAAACTTATGCAGGTACCCCTTGTAAAAGCCGAGCTATACCTATGAATGATGAATATCAAAAGCGCTGTGCTGAGGAAATAAGAACTCTGCTAGAAAGAGGCCTCATCAGACAGTCAACCAGCCCATGGAACTGTTATGGCTTCTATGTAAATAAGCATTCTGAACAAGTTAGAGGTGTTCCAAGATTAGTTGTAAACTATAAACCTCTAAATAAGGTTTTGGTTGATGATACTTATCCTATACCCAATAAGAGCAATCTGGTGACTCGAATAGCTGGAGCCAAAATCTTCTCTAAGTTTGATCTCAAGTCAGGATTTTGGCAAGTTGCCATCAATGAAGCAGATAAGTTTAAAATTGCATTCAATGTTCCAGCAGGGCACTATGAATGGAATGTTATGCCATTTGGCCTCAAGCATGCTCCATCAAAGTTTCAATGGGTTATGGATGAAGCTCTTAAGCCATATTTTGATTGGTTAATTGTGTATATAGATGATATTCTTATTTTATCTTCCTCCATAGAACAACACTTCAAACATCTGCACATCTTTCTTCAAGCTTGCAAACAGTCAGGGCTTGTGTTTTCCAAGAAAAAGATGGACTTATTCCAAACAGATGTGAAGTTTCTTGGACATATTATTTCCAAGGGACAAATTTCTTTACAACCTCATGCAGTTGAGTTTGCCAACAAGTTCCCTGATAAAATCCTTGACAAGACCCAACTACAAAGATTTTTGGGAAAGACAGGAAATACAAATCCTTAAACAAAGGATAGATGACATTCCTCCTCCTCTTTAGGATGCTCCTTTTGAATTTTCTTCCCCAGATGTCAGACAAGAACTTCCAAAATCAGCAGCTGAAGAATTTCCTAACATGCAAGTTTTAACTATTTCATATCAGAAATATTATGTACAGTTACACATAGAAATTCAGCAGAAGATATTCTCTTTGATAGCCCTGATAGACACAGGGTTTGACATCAATCTTCTGCATAAAGACAAAATCCCTGCCAAATACTGGGGACCTAGCTCTATGAGTGTTATAGGGTTACGCAATAAAGATGTGGATTTCAAATATGAAATATCTAGAGCAAATGTACTCCTTGAAGAATACAGTATAGGGATGTGTTTTCATATAGGAGAAGCACCTGTTGATTGCCTCCTTGGAAATCCTTTCCTTTCTATGCTTTCTCCTCATGGTTCCTGTACAGTCAATGGAAAGCCTGGATATTTTCTTACTATTCCATCCCTTGCACATATGCCCCAGAAAACTCTCAGCTTACCTTTTATTTCTGAAAAATATTGGCAGGTTGGTTTCATAAACTGCATGGTAATAGTTAAGCAGTTTAACAAAGAAACAGGTAAAGTTGAATAGCATTACTATGCTGATATGACACCTTGGTCTGCCTACAAAGCATATTGGCATCCTACATGGCAACTAAGGCATTCAGAGATAATGGAAATAGGACTACCAGGATTCTCAAGGAACACTAATCCCACAGTGATTCCTCCTCAACATATATTAGGCCAAATGAGTCAGCCTATTATCAGCATAAGCAGAGAAAAGTTAGTACAATTGGGGGATCTAACCATGCTCAGAACTGCAGAAACGCAGTGGTATGAACATAGTATCATGGTTCCATGGATTTTTATGGAAAAGCAGGTTTGAATTCTTCTATACACAAATCAGGTTTGCTCATATGTTTAGAGAATTCAAAGAACCAAGTTGGCTATTAGAATGGTGGGAAAAGTTTGGTTTAAATCCAGTCGGAGTAAATCCTGAAGTCAGTGAAACAACACGAATGTTTCCACAATGGCATAGACCTCTAAGCACTCTCAGTGATCTTTATTCCGATGAAGACTTCAAGGACATATTCATTCAAGAAAAGTATCCATGGGTCCTGCGTACTAAATTCATGCTAGAAGAAGAAGAAAATGATGAACCCATACTTCTACGCCAAGTATACACTCAGCACTGGGACCCATATCGCTTTCATTTCAACCATTGGGATCGTCCTCTCGATTGAAGATGTATGTCATGTCTAGATATCCGACAGTGGTGCTATCCATTTTCCATGGGTTGTCGATATCAACTCCACAGTGTAAAGTGTACATAATTAGATAGGTGTCAGGTCTTGTCTAAAGTAGTCATGAAGACTCGGAGCACTTCTCCGACGTTTGGTGCGGATTGACCCATATCTTCATGAAAAATTTTGTCAGTCACTATAGTCGATAAGTCACTTATGGGATCTTGCATGACCACCCATGTGCACTTATTCGTGTCAATAAAGTTTGTTCCTAGTGGGATCTTGCACGATAACCCATTAGGACCCACAGTTTTACTTTCGATGATTTGATCAGGGAATCCTGCGGGACTACCCTGTCAAATTATTACTTTAATAAAGATTGTCGGGTACGAGATCCTCTCGTGAACTGATGTGGTGGCCAACACATGGGGCCATGAGTCATGTCTTGTATCTACCGCAATCATGCCTCTCCTCCCAAATTTCCTATATAAGGAGGATGAATCTCTCATTTGAGGGGAACAAGTCAGTGTGAGTCTGAGTCTTCTAGCTTCCCTCTAGGTGCTTCTCCTATATGAAAACACATCCCTATACTGTATTCTTCAAGGAGTACATTTTCTCTAGATATTTCATATTTGAAATCCACATATTTATTGCCTAACCCTGTAACACTCATAGAGCTAGGTCCCCAGTATTTGGCAGGGATTTTGTCTTTATGTAGAAGATTGATGTCAGACCCTGTGTCTATCAGGGCTATCAAAGAGAATATCTCCTGCTGAATTTCTATGTGTAACTGTACATAATATTTCTGATATGAAATAGTTAAAACCTGCATGTTAGGAAATTCTTGAGCTGCTGATTTTGGAAGTTCTTGTCTGACATCTGGGGAAGAAAATTCAAAAGGATCATCCTCAAGAGGAGGAGGAATGTCATCTATCCTTTGTTTAAGGATTTGTATTTCCTGTCTTGCCCATCTATCAACAGGATAAGAGTGTTCTATTTCTTGCTGCAGGAATTCCATACTCTTATGTAGATCTGCAACTTCCCTTTTGAGTTTTGTCAAATCTGTAGCCAAATCAGAGAGAGACAATTCTTGAATCTTTGGTTCCCTATTAAACTTCATATAGGTCTTTGTGTTTTTCTCAAATGAAGCTTCTAAAAACAAGGGTTGTTTTTTAATGTTGGAACTCTATCCCTTAGAAGCCTTGACTGTCTTGACATATGAGTCTAAAAGGGCAGTTTTTTATTTCTCCCTCTGGAAGGCTCTTGATATGAGCAAGCATTTGAGCCTCAGAATCAGCATTGCCTTTTGCATTATGCATGCAGACTTTAAGTTTTTCAATAGGGGGTAAACTAGAAATAGTGTTATCACTATCATTATCTGTACAAGAGCACTGAAAAGGATTCTCAAAATTACAAACATTATTTACAACAATTTCCTCATAAGAAGAGGAAGATTGATCTCCAGAATATTCAGCAGAGGAATAACCTTGGGCTTGGAGAGGATGTGCTTCAATCTTAGGCTGATGGAATGGCCCATGAGGACAGTCATTAGTGTCATGATTTGGACTTCCAAATTTGTTACAACCAAATCTTACTTGTTTTGCCTCTGCAGCTCGTTTTTCCTTATATTCTTTTGCTCTCTATTCAGAGAGTTTTCCCTTGCTTTTCTTGGCTGTCTCATTATCAAGACAATGATAGGCAGTATGTCCTTCTTTCCCACATATCCATCATTTCAGCTTATGTCTTTGCTCTGCTTTGTGTGTTTTCAGATGGATATCTGCAGGAGCATAGTAGTGGGATTTTGGTATCCACTTGTATCTTCCCTTGTTGTTTCTTTCCTTCTTGTATTCTTTTCTTTTGGGTCTTGGTTGTATGTCTGTGTTATGAATACCATATTGTTCACATACAGACTTCTGATCTGGAAGATAGGAAGATTTGGAGACAGACTTTTGTATTTTTATACTAGTGCAGAGTCCTAATAAGGCTTTGGTTATAATGGAATAAATTTCCCCCCATGTGTAAGTTTCATAGGGAAGACTAAAAGTGTTCTCATTTCTCAAATAATCAACAAATCTACTGGGAAGAGATGGCATATATACTTGTTTCCATAGTAGATTTTTACTGTCCTTTACCTCAAAATTTCTCTGTGTCCACTCTTGATGAAACTGCTCATATTCAGACATCTTTCTGCACTTCATATTCATTAAGACAGTTTCATGTTTTTCAGAGATCTCTGTCTCTGTACCACACCAGTGTTCCAAAATAAGAGTGGTTAATGCTCCAATCATATTATGTATGGGTGTACCATCAGAATGATACACTACATCTCCTTTCTCATCTTTAAGTGTTTCAGATTCCATTTTGGTGAGCATTAATGGGGAAGAGGTAATTGCCCACCACTTGCTAAGAGAACCAGTAAAACATTGTATAATACTCTTGCAGGCTTCTATTTCACCTTTCCCTTTCATGCACATAATCTTATATGCAACAAACATTATGTCAATGATTTGTCTTATTTGAGAAACAGACAGGTTGTCTATATTCCACTCTTGGTACCATTCCTCAGCATATGATAATCCTTCTGGGATTTTTCCTTTACCTACTAGATCAGGGGCAGCAGGCCGATAATGATGAGGTGGTATTGGTTCATAGAGAAGTTTGAGGATGCTGACAAGAGACTGAGGTTCTCCAGGAGATTTCTGAGAGCTTTCAAGAGGAGATTCTGGAGGAAAAAATAAAGAATATTTTTGCTTGAGAGTAGAACCAGCAGGGTTATATACAAGAGGTGAGAGAATAGACATATGTGAAGGAGGTGTTAGAAAAGAATCAGGAATAGGTTTATCAACTGTTTTCTTTTTCAGAGATGTCAAACTGGTTCCTATAGTTGATAAAGCTAATCCTAAGTCTTCTATTGTTTCTCTTTTCTCCTTCTTTACCTCAGAAACATCTTCCAGGACTTTGTCCACTAGGTCTTTGTGTTTCTCTCAAATGAAGCTTCTAAAAAGAAGGGTTGTTTTTTAATGTTGGAACTCTGTCCCTTAGAAGCCTTGACTGTCTTGACATATGAGTCTAAAAGGGCAGTTTTCATTTCTCCCTCTGGAAGGCTCTTGATATGAACAAGCATTTGAGCCTCAGAATCAGCATTGCCTTTTTCATTATGCATGCAGACTTTAAGTTTTTCAATAGGGGGTAAACTAGAAATAGTGCTATCACTATCATTATCTGTACAAGAGCACTGAAAAGGATTCTCACAATTACAAACATTATTTACAACAATTTCCTCATAAGAAGAGGAAGATTCATCTCCAAAATATTCAGCAGAGGAATAACCTTGGGCTTGGAGAGGATGTGCTTCAATATTAGGCTGATGGAATGGCCCATGAGGACAGTCATTATTGTCATGATTTGGACTACCACATATGTTACAACCAAATATTAATTGTTTTGCCTCTACAGCTCGTTTTTCCATATATTCTTTTGCTCTCTGTTCAGAGAGTTTTCCCTTCCTTTTCCTGGCTGTCTCATTATCAGGACAATGATAGGCAGTATGTCCTTCTTTCCCACATATCCAGCATTTCATCTTATGTCTTTGCTCTGCTTTTTGTGTTTTCAGATGGATATCTGCAGGAGCATAGTAGTGGGATTTTGGTATCCACTTGTATCTTCCCTTGTTGTTTCTTTCCTTCTTGTATTCTTTTCTTTTGGGTCTTGGTTGTATGTCTGTGTTATGAATACCATATTGTTCACATACAGACTTCTGATTTGGAAGATAGGAAGATTTGGAGACAGACTTTTGTATTTTTATACTAGTGCAGAGTCCTAATAAGGCTTTGGTTATAATGGAATAAATTTCCCCCCATGTGTAAGTTTCATAGGGCAGACTGAAAGTGTTCTCATTTCTCAAATAATCAACAAATCTACTGGGAAGAGTTGACATATATACTTGTTTCCATAGTAGATTTTGACTAACCTTTACCTAAAAAATTCTCTGTGTCCACTCTTGATGAAACTGCTCATATTCAGACATCTTTCTGCACTTCATATTCATTAAGATAGTTTCATGTTTGTCAGAGATCTCTGTCTCTGTACCACACCAGTGTTCCAAAATAAGAGTGGTTAATGATCCAATCATATTATTTATGGTTGTACCATCAGAATGATACACTACATCTCCTTGCTCATCTTTAAGTGTTTCAGATTCCATTTTGGTGAGCATCAATGGGGAAGAGGTAATTTCCCACCACTTGCTAAGAGAACCAATAAAACATTGTATAATACTCTTGCAGGCTTCTATTTCACCTTTCCCTTTCATGCACATAATCTTATATGCAACAAACATTCTGTCAATGATTTGTCTTATTTGAGCAACAGACAGATTGTCTATATTCCACTGTTGGTACCATTCCTCAGCATATGATAATCCTTCTGGGATTTTTCCTTTACCTACTAGATCAGGGGCAGCAGGCCAATAATGATGAGGTGGTATTGGTTCATAGGGAGGTTTGCGGATGCTAACAAGAGACTGAGGTTCTCCAAGAGATTTCTGAGAGCTTTCAGGAAGATATTCTAGAGGAAAAAATAAAGAATGTTTCCACAATGGCATAGACCTCTAAGCACTCTCAGTGATCTTTATTCCGATGAAGACTTCAAGGACATCTTCATTCAAGAAAAGTATCCATGGGTCCTGCGTACTAAATTCATGCTAGAAGAAGAAGAAAATGATGAACCCATACTTCTATGCCAAGTATACACTCAACACTAGGACCCGTATCGCTTTCATTTCAACCATTGGGATCGTCCTCCCGATTGAAGATGTATGTCATGTCTAGATAGCCGACAGTGGTGCTATCCGTTTTCCGTGGGTTGTCGATATCAACTCCACAGTGTAAAGTGTACATAATTAGATAGGTGTTAGGTCTTGTCTAAAGTAGTCATGAAGACTCGGAGCACTTCTGCGACGTTTGGTGCGGATTGACCCACATCTTCATGAAAACTTTTATCAGTCACTATAGTCGATGAGTCACTTATGGGATCTTGCATGACCAACCATGTGCACTTATTCGTGTCAATAAATTTTGTTCCTAGTGGAATCTTGCACGATAACCCATTAGGACCCACAGTTTTACTTTCGATGATTTGATCAGGGAATCCTGCGTGACTACCCTGTCAAATTCTTGCTTTAATAAAGATTTTCGGGTACGAGATCCTCTCATGAACTGATGTGGTGGCCAACACATGGGGCCATGAGTCATGTCTTGTATCTACCGCAATCATGCCTCTCCTCCCAAATTTTTTATATAAGGAGGATGAGTCTCTCATTTGAGGGGGAACAAGTCAGTGTGAGTCTGATTCTTCTAGCTTCCCTCTCTCTGAAGCTTGAGTCTTTCTGTCAGTCCTTAAGGTATTGTGATAAGCCTGCGTGATTCTAGCTCGGCCAGCGTGAACCTAAAGTGGAAGCAATACATAGATCGAGTCAATATACAGTCTGTCTCAGTGTAAGAGCATCTTGCTTTGTCGAGAGAGTCTGTCAGGGCCTCCAGCCCAATATTGTAATACCCGAAGAGCATTTGGCTCATATAATATAACTCTGATATTTCAATCAACTTCCGCATATATATTGAGTATTCTTGATGATTCTTGCCTATTGTTCTGAACTTTTGCACTCATTATGATTCTGGTCCATTAGCCAGTATTTGCAGTCTCTGTGGGTTGGTATGCTCCAGACCTAAGTTGTCTCTCTGGGGTGGTAAAGTTGTCCAGAGGGTGGATCGAGAGCCGAAGTGGAAGCTGGTAGTAAGTCCCGCTAAGGCAAGAGGCCGCTAGGGCAGTGGTAGGCTGAAGGAAAGCTCTTAGTCCAGTTAGATCAGTTTCTCATAGACCTTTGGAGTGTTTCAAGAGGATAGGAGTAAGTAAAGCGGTT
>JZKD02S1636749.1:289149-304583 GCA_000966675.3 Picea glauca
AATCTTGTTTCTTTATAATATTTTGAGGCAAGAATTCTTGTGAAGTTGACAAATTGAAGGCTTCACCTTCCTTTTTCTTAATTGGTTTGACCCATCTTTTTGTTTACCTATTATTCAATCGTTGGGATATACTTTGTTTTAATCTTGTTTTTCATGTTATGTTGTTACCTTGAAACCAGTTTCAAACCAGATTACTAAAAAAAAAAACCAATCATAAAACACTCAAAACACTTTTTGCAATAAATCGATTATGCCCTAGCTTGCCCTTAGCAGTTGAGTGCAACTTTAGGGACCAAAATATTTGGCATCGTGTCCTGGGATGAAGAAACAAAGAGATCTTCCCTGGGGAAATGACAAGTTTTCATTCAAATCTTGGTGGTGAACAAGATTTTGGACATTTTTTAAGACTGTGATTATTCACCTGGCGACTCCTCTGTGGTAATTCTGGCTTCAAAAAGAGAAGGTAAAGGACCTAAAACTCCTCTAAATTCTTCATCATCTAATAAGAGGCCAGTAACAAGGAAAAATCCAAATCCCGAGCCTGTTGCAGCAGTGCCAGATCCTGAAAAATTACTAAGAAAACCTAAAGTTCTTTCCTATCAGTCTTCACTCTCAAAGGGAAAATTATCTTCAGAAAGTTATCAAGTAGAATCCTCTGAAATCATCAAAACCCAATCAAATGAAGATTTGAATCCTGAAAGTGAAATTAAACCTGTTATTGAGTCTGATATAGTTTCATTCCCTTCAACTGTTTCAGAATTAAATCCAAAACAGAAGAAGTTACTTATTGAACTCATTAAACAGGAGTATCCGGTTTGACCAATCTTTGTGTTTACCTATTATTCAGTCGTTGGGATATGCTTTGTTTTAATCTTGTTTTTCATTTTATGTTGTTACCTTGAAACCAATTTCAAACGACCTTACTAAAAAAAAAAAACAATCATAAAACCCTCAAAACACTTTTTGCAATAAATCGATGATGCCCTAGCTTTCCATTAGCAGTGGAGTGCAACTTTAGGAACCAAATGTTTGGCATCGTTGCCGGGGATGAAGAAACAAAGAGATCTTCCCTGGGGAAATGACAAGATTTCATTCAAATCTTGGTGGTGAACAAGATTTTGGACATTTTTTGAGACTGTGATTATTCACCTGCGACTCCTCTGTGGTAACTATGGCTCTGAAAAGAGAACGTAAAGGACCTAAAATTCCTCTAAATTCTTCATCATCTAATAAGAGACTAGTAACAACGAAAAATCCAAATCCCGAGCATGTTGTAGCAGTGCCAAATCCTGAAAAATTACTAAGAAAACCTAAAGTTCTTTTCGATCAGTCTTCACTCTCAAAGGGAAAATTATCTTCAGAAAGTTATCAAGCAGAATCCTATGAAATCATCAAAATCCAATCAAATGAAGATTTTAATCCTGAAAGTGAAATTAAACATGTTATTGAGCCTGATATAGTTTCATTCCCTTCAACTATTTCAGAATTAAATCCAAAACAGAAGAAATTACTTATTGAACTCATTAAACAGGAGTATCCAGACATCTTGCCTGTGATTGAAATTTCAACAGGTCACAACACATATATTAAGAGCGAACCAGAGACATCATCGTCATCTCTTGAATCTGTCTCATCCTAAGATTTCATATCACACTATTTTTCTTTTGAGAACCCTCTATTTCTCACCCCATTAGTTGATCATAGTCAAGAGGAGAAATCCTTGTTTGATAAAGATCAAGATTCAACATCAATACATATAAGTATTGACACACAAGTGACGCCTTGTCCTTCAGTATCACCAATTTTACTCGCTTCCAGAGCTCCAAAAATAGCCAATATGGTTGCAAATAGAATGGACGAAATAGTTGCAGCAAGGTATGCTCCCTTGGTTCTTCCACAAGTCATGTATGCCTTTCCACCAAATGATTATATGAGATACTTGACCAGATTCAATGGATATGGATCAGTTTCTGTTGAAGAGAATTTGAGTTCATTTTATAGTTTTGCAGATAATTTCAATGTAGTGCATGTTGATGTGTGGATGAGACTATTTGTACAAAGTCTAAATGGGGAAGCAAGAAAGTGGTTCAGAAGTTTTCCTCCCAATTCAATAGTTGATATTGTAGCCTTAGATGATGCCTTTCTCAAACATTGGGCAGACATAAAGGAATTTCTATACTACATCACCGAATTTGGTGCTTTAAGGAGAAAACAAGGTGAATTAATACCTGATTTTACCAAAAGGTTCAACCAGATGTATGGAAAAATTCTAGAGGAGATAAAACCTTCAGAGACTTCAGCTAAAATCACCTTTGCCAATGCATTTGATGCTGAATTTTTCTTGTTTCTTAGGGAAAGAAGAACCACTACCCTCATCCTGATGCAAGATGCTATTATCGAGGTAGAATCTAACATATTAGTAGCAAAAAAATTGAAGTCTAGAAATGAAAGAGAAAGAAAAAAGAAAAAGGAAGAGTTTCCTTCATCTTCTAATTCAACATTTGATTCCAAAATGGATGAAATGGCTGAGTTGTTGAAAACTCTCACATCTGAAATGGAAAAGTTAAATATAGAACAAAAACAACCCAATAGACCTGTACCGGAGGGTGGTTACAGAAATCCAAATTAGTTCAAAAAACCGAACAATGTTCCTCAGATTTTACCAAGAGAAAGGAAAAACCAGGATGACCAAAATTTTTTACCTCCTTTTCAGAATAATGTCATAGATGAGGAGGAGGATGAGGATGATACAGAAGAATACCCTGCAGTTCATTTGAATGATTTAGAATCATCTCCTCTACATGTGACACAACAGGATTATGAAGATGCTTTGATTGCAAATCAGTTTGAGGAAGGAGATGGAGATGAGATTGTCCAACAGGAACCTAAAAGGAAAAAATATAATCTCAGATCTTGTTCCAATGCACCTAAAGTAGATACACCTGTGTCCACAAAGAAGGCCAGTACTCCAATTAAGTCAGGGATTGTCAAAGTTGTTCCCAAGATTCATGTTGACCAACCATTGAAGCAACCTACCAAGGATAGCACTGTCGACATAAAGGAACCAGACAAAAATTTTTATGTTTTCAATTTAGAACATGAAATCAACAAAATCAAGATTTCAGTGCCATTATAAGAACTCGTGAAAATAGAACCTTTCAGAAATACCATCCTCAAGGCTCTGCAGGCTCCAGGTCATATCACCTTTTAAGATACAGTCAATCTAGAGGATGAAAACCCTGCTATAACTATTGGACCTCACATTGAAGATAGAATTGATGTCTCTCCACCTTTTTACATTTCATTGAATATCCATGACAAGATATTACACAACTTCTTAATGGATTCTGGTGCCTCGCATAATGTAATGCCCAAGGTGGTGATGGAAGAATTAGGATTGGAAAATACCAAACTGTATCATGATCTATATTCTTTTGACTCCAAGAAAGTCAAATGCCTTGGAGTTATGAAATATGTGGTGGTCACTCTTTCCCAGTTGCCTATGAAAAGTGTGGTATTAGATGTTATTGTGGTTGATATACCACCAAAATTTGGAATGCTTCTTTCAAGATCTTGGGCTAAGAAGGTAGGTAGTACTCTGCAGATGGACCTTAGCTATGCAACCATACCTATTTTTGGTGGGGAACAATGGAGATTATACAGAGAATTCATATTAGCTTATTTGGTAAGTGATCGCAATAATCCCACTAATCATCCTATATACGCCGTAGAATATGATCTAGGTTCTTCTACTTTTCATACGAGTGAGGAAATGGCAAAAGTATCAATCAGAAAGTCAACAACTGCAGTGGGAGATAGTAAAGACAGTTTTGTTTGGAGAATGTATTTTGACAGGGTATGTTCTAAAGAAGGTTCTAGAGCTGGTATTGTTTTCGTTTACCCTTCCAAGGAGGTTATCCCCATGTCATATAAACTTGAATTTGACACCACCAATAACATCAGTGAGTATGAAGATTTGTTGTTGGGTTTGAAAGCTGCTAGAGATATGGGAATTGATAAGCTATCTATTTTTGGAGACTTAGAACTTGTTATTCTCCAAATCAAGAATATATACCAAACCAAACAACAAAGGTTAAAACAACATAGAAATGAGGTGTGGGACTATGTGGATAATTTATTTTCGGCATTTAATATAACTTTTGTGCACAGAAAATTGAATCAACAAGCCGACTCATTGGCACTTGCAGCTAGCATCTTTAAAACTCCTATGTTTCCTAATCTGAAATTCGAAGTTGAAGTTAGAAACAGACCTTCAATACCAGATAATATAAAGCACTGGCAGGTTTTTAAAGATGATGAGGAAATTCAAAGACTTTTGAAAACCATCAAAGAGTTTTCTAACATCTCAATTGATCAAGATGACGAAGATGCAGAAGCATAAATACATGCTGCAAAAGTCCTTCAAGATACAATTGTTGTCGAAAAAATCATTGAACTGAGGACAAACCATATTCCCAAGGGTTTGGTTCCACTAGAAAGGTTGTTCGATCATAATGATGTTTCCAAGAAGGTTGTTATCCAAACAAAAGAAACAAATGTGGTAGATTGTGACATTAGTTCGGATGCAAATCCCAGGTTGCTAAAAATATCTAAAAAACTGTCAAAAAAATAGAAAGAAGCATATGTTGAATTAATGAAACATTATTCATACATTTTTGCATGGTCTTATGAAGATATGAAGGTGTTTGACATAGAGATTATTTAGCACAAAATTCCTCTGAAACTTGGGTCGAAACCTGTTAAACAAAAGTTCAGGAAATTTAATCCTTTATTGTTACCTATAATAGAAAGGGATCTGAAAAGGTTGCTGGAAGCGAAAAATCATAGTGCCACTAAGATACTCAGAATGGGTAGCAAACCTTGTACCAGTCAGAAAAAAGAACGCAGAGATAAGGCTCTGTGTAGAATTCCGGAATCTAAACGGGTGCTCTCTGAAAGACAATTATCCATTACCAAAAATGGATTATATCTTACAAAGAGTTGTCAACCCAAAGAGAATCTCTATGCTTGATGGATATATAGGGTACAACCAAATATCAGTAATCAAAGAGGATAAAAAGAAAATAGCTTTTACCACTCCCTAGGGCACCTTTATGTACGAAAAGATTCCTTTCGGGTTGATGAACGTCGGAGCCACATTTCAAAGGGATATGGACATCACTTTCATTAGAGAGAAAGATAGGTTTGTCGTTATTTAACTTGATGACATCACTATATTTTCAGCATCTGATGAAGAACATTTACAACACTTGAAGAAGACTTTTGAGAAATGTAGGAGGTATGGCATTTCACTTAATCCCAAAAAATAACATTTTTCCATGGAGGAAGGAAACCTTCTAGGACACACTGTTTCTCTTGGAGGAATTAAAATAGATCCAGAAAGAGTAAAGGCTATTCATCTAATCAACATTCTGAGAAATAAAAAGTATCTTCAGTCATTCATTGGTAAAATTAATTTTCTAAGGAGGTTTATACCTAACTTTGAAGAAATTGTCAAGTACATCATTGACATGTTGAAAAAGGATGTAGAAATTAAGTGGATACTGGAAGCGAGAGAATCCTTTGAAAGGATCAGACATGCTATTGTTCAGGCACTTGTTCTAATTAGCCCGGATTATTCTAAAGAATTCATGATTTTTTCATTTGCATCAGAAAATACCATAGTTGTTGTTCTTCTGCAAAGAAATGAGCAAGGCCATGAGCAACCAATCTCCTTATTTAGAAAAACTCTTAGGGACTCTAAATTGAAGTATGATTTAATAGAAAAATAGGCCTATGCCTTGGTAAAGGCATTAAAATCATTCAGAGTATATGTTCTTCAATCTAAAATTACAGCTTATGTCCCAAGCAGTGCAGTCAAAGAAATATTGGTTCAACCAGATTGTGAAGGAAAGAGAGGGAAATGGATAACCAAAATCATGGAATACAATCTCACCATAAAACCTACTCAACTGATAAAGTGTCAAGGCCTCGCCAAATTAATGACAGAATCTAATTGCAAATAAATTGGGTTATATCATCTTTCATACATGACACATGACTCTTCTGTCCAGATTGAAGAAATAGATTTACAGATAAACAGCAAGTATGCTTCTTCAAAATGGTACAAAGATATCATATATTTTCTACTGAATTTTCAATCTCCCTCGGAGTTGGATAAATCAAAATTCAAATCATTAAAGTTGAGATCTTTAAAGTACTGTATTGTTGATCAGACCCTGTTTTGGAAGGACCCCAATGGTTTTTTCTTGAGGTGTGTAGACGAAAAGGAGGCTAAACAAATCTTTCAATATCTGCATCATGGTGTCTGCAGAGGCCATCATCATTGGAAGGCTACTACCTTCAAAATTCTTAGAGTAGGCTATTACTGGCCAGTTCTATTCTCAGATATTTTTGCTCAAGTCAGGGCATGTGAACCTTGTCATAAATTTGCTCGAAATAAGAAACTTATATCTCTACCTTTGAAACCAATCATCGCCCATGGACCCTTTCAACAGTGGGGATTAGATTTCATCGGAGAGATTAATCCAGCATCCTCAGGACAATATAGATGGATTCTTACAGCTACAGATTATTTTACGAAGTGGATTGAAGCAATTCTGACTCGAAATACAACAGACAAGGTAATCATGGAATTTCTAGAGGGATATTTTTTTCCAGGTTTGGTTGTCCTAAAAAACTGGTCACTGATAATGCACAGGATTTTAAATCAAATTCCATGATTGAATTCTGTAATAAGTATAGTATCAAATTGGTTCATTCTACTCCCTACTACCCCCAATGGAACGGATTGGCTAAATCTTCCAATAAGACTCTGATAAGAATTATCAAAAAATTACCGGCAGAAAACAAAAAAGCATGGGATTCCAAGTTAAAGTTTTCCCTCAGGGATGATCATATCAGCAACAAGAAGTCTATTGGGACATCTCCCTTCCCGATTGTATATGGGACAAAAGCAATCCTTCCAACTCAATTGGGCCTACCTATCTTAAATTTTTTGCAAGAAGAACTAGAGGAACCCAATGATGTCCAAAGAATTTTTTTTCAAATGATTGAAGTTCAATAGGTTAGAGAACAGGTTAATCAAAAATCTACTACTCATCAGAACAAAATGAAGGCTACATTCAATAAGGGAACTAAGAAATATGTTTTCAATGAAGGGGATTTGGTGTTAAGATGGGACGTCGGGAGAGAGAATAAAGAAAAACATGGAAAGTTCGATAATCTATGATATGGTCCTTTCAGGATAGCCAAGGTAATGAACAATAACACTTTTCTCCTACATAATTTAGACAACACTGAAATTTTTGGGCGCCCAGTGAGCGGGAGGTTCTTGAAGCACTATTTTCTCTAAGGGCTCATTAGGTTTGAGTTAGTACAACAGGTTTTCCTTTCAATAAAGACTCCATATACCCAATGGACTTGTTTTTATAGTTATGCAGAGAATAAAATACTGACAGTTGCAGGGAAATCAGTGAATCAGAGATAAAGGAAAGGCAATGGTCTACAGTTCTTGCAATTTATTATCAAAAATCCATCCCCAGAAGGAGCCAATGTTAGTCTTTAATTTTGTCTTGGTTTAGTGAGAAACCCTTATCCTAAGTCTTCCTTACCCACACTTCATTTTCTGTTTCTCGTTGATTTCAATTTTTGTTTTTTATGTTTTGCATTACAGTTTTGGGATAGTTTATTTAAGTTTGATTTTGAAAGACACGGTTTAAAAATGAGGTGCCTCCTTGTATACTTGTTTGAATTTCAAATGTTCAAATTTTGCTAAGTCATTAATAGCTCTATGGGAATAAACCTATTCCCATAGCGCCAAATAATCATGCCTTGATACACGCCTACCATTCCGATTTAGTTATGATGACACAAATCGTGGGTTGAGAGTTCGCATGCATCCACGAAAGCTTGGAAATCATTTTCAAAATTCAACCATTTCATAATTCAATTGTTGTGTACTCGCGCATGACTCAATTCAAATCACCCTTTTTCTTGATGATCGTTATATTATCCCTATTCGATTTCACTAAATTCAAGCTTGTAGTGAGGAATGTAGGTATCCACTCAAAGGAATGGTAGACACTAACAATTGCAGGTGGCAAATTTGGAACCCGAGGGCATAGTTGCAGAATTGTGTTTGATGGCGCCAAAGAGGAGCGGACAGGTTGTCAGAATAGAACCAAAAGGTGCAGAACTTCTTGAAGCCTATCCTCAGATGGCTCAAAGGTTCAAAGACGCTGGGTGGTTTGAATTCCTCACCACTTTTCAGGGTTATGATGAGTATGTTTCCATGGAGTTCGCTTTGAATTTCGATGGTCACGAGGTCGAAATCGGTAAAATGTTGATGTTGGTAACAGAACAGACTATCGAAAAGGCTTGTAGGCTTGTATTTGGAGGAGAAAGATGGTGGAAGAAAGAGAATGTGGTTACTAAATTTTTAAACCAATTCCTCCTTCCAGACAAGCAAAATCCGGATTGTAGAAGGGGAATACCTCGTAGCTGGATTCGACTAGTGGCACATGGCTCTGATCATGATTCACAGGTATATCACCTGTGAAGGTAGATTCTCACTGGTCAATATCTACCATGTCAGGATACTAATGCATGTAAATGGTGATTGCCCATTAAATCTCCCTTATTTTTTGCTCAAAATTTTGACAAAGATGTCAAAAAAAGTGCAGTCACTCTCCACCAATGCTAAAAGCAACCTTTTCCATCAAGTCTTGATTAAAACCTTAATCATGTCTACTTTGAACGAATTACAGAAGCCTTGGAGCTAGCTCACGAGATCTTTAAACCCTATCACTCAATCCAATAAGAAGAAGAAAGGCAAAGGGAGAAAGACCATTACATAGATCCGAGACATCTTCAATGAAACCCCTGTGAAAGAGGAAATTTCTGATATCAGGGTGACCAGGAGTACCAAAAGTAAAAGACCTAGGCGAGAGACAGAAATTGAAACATTTTCTGAGGAAAATGTTAAAGGGGAAAATGATTCAGATAACGATCTTGACACTCAAACTACAATCAATCTTGAAACGCCATCAACCAGTAAAAGGGGTGTTGAAACCAAAGGGAAAAGGGTTAAAGGTGTGTCTGTATCACAGAAACCTAGAAGAAATTCTACTAGGGTCACCAACAAGTATAGACTGAAGTCAAAGGCAATGTTCAATCCGTCAATCAAAGAAGAAAACTTCATAATCATAGAAGATGACTCTGAGAATGTTGAAGCATGTACTAGGAAAAGGGAAAAAAGAACTCCATTGCCCAAGAAATCTGTTAGCAAAGGAAAAAAGAATAATTTCACCACCTACAGGTCCTGTAACGAGAGCTTCAACCAGATTAGCAAAAGCTAAAGAGATGGCTAAAGGTATCGGTGAAACTCCTGAAGATAAACATGATTACTTTGAAGACTCAGATCACATACCAGATGTTCCTGAAGCTATAGATTCATAAAGTTATGAGGAAGAACATAGCTCGGAATTAGTCTCAAAGTACCAAGTTAAAGCCAAGGAACCCAGAGTTGCCTTAAACCTGAATGAACCTACACCTTTTGAAGAATGCTCAGTATTCAGAGTTAAAATTAGAACTGATAAAGAAAAGATCAAGGAGTTTCAAAAAACAATAAGACAATTAAAGAAGGAGAAGGCACAGATAGAACAATGGAATGCTCGCCAGCAAGAAAAGATTCAAAGTTTTAAAAATAAGAAGAAAGAGAAAAGGGCATTGCTCAAAGAACTCAGGGAGATTAATTTCAGACTCTATTGGCACAATGTCGTGCTTACCACAAAGCTCAAACATAGAAATGCTAAAGCCACTATTGTGATTATATCCTAAAGGTAACATGGAAATTTGCTACAATTAAGATTTAAACGTTTTCCAGGAAATATGGCAAGGCCTACTCATTTTTTGTCAGTAAAATGCTAAGACCTCGATCTGTTTTACAAAATCAAACTAAATTCCTATTTTGTAGAGTCAAATGTAATGCTCGCAATATTTGCAATATCAAGTTGTTGAGTTGTGATCTATTTTGGGATTATAGAAGCTCTTTTTGAGTGAACTACCTTAGTAGATAGATACTATTTGAAATCTATTCATTAAATCTATACTAGATGATAGGATCTCGAAGTTTTATAGATAGTTTAAATAGACAGAAGAAAGAGCATGTTTTGGTCGAAAAATTGGAGATCCAAGGGACCTTTTTGTGAAGCACATTGTAAAGGAATTTATGTTCAATTTGACACTTAATAGAAAAGGCATATGGATGGTTAGACCCTCTTTTTCTATTCTTTTATTTATTTATTCATGCTTGAATTCATTATTCGAATTGCAATGCTTTTTTATTCTTGACTGATAATTTATACAGTGGAAATTTTATTGTAAAGATAATTTTTCAAGTTTGATATCAAGCTGATAATCTTGTTTCTTTATAATATTTTGAGGCAAGAATTCTTGTGAAGTTGACAAATTGAAGGCTTCACCTTCCTTTTTCTTAATTGGTTTGACCCATCTTTCTGTTTACCTATTATTTAGTCATTGGGATATACTTTGTTTTAATCTTGTTTTTCATGTTATGTTGTTACCTTGAAACTAGTTTCAAACCACCTTACTAAAAAAAAAAACAATCATAAAACCCTCAAAACACTTTTTGCAATAAATCAATGATGCCATAGCTTTCCCTTAGCAGTCGAGTGCAACTTTAGGGACTAAGAAGATACATCTTCAGCGGGATTCTCCTCTTCCTAATGAGGGCATGCACATAATGTCAGTTGTGGAGATGACATAGATCAAGAAGCAGGTACAAAGCTTATTGGATCAAGGGGTCATCAAGCCCACTTCATCTTCTTGTGGTTCTCTGATCATGATGGTGCCAAAGAAAGATGGCACATGGAGAATGTGTGTCAATTACCGGTCCTTGAATAAAATCACGATGAAAAATCGATACCCTCTTCCTTGTATAGATGATTTACTTGAGCAATTGAAGTATGTTGTTTATTTCACTAAGTTGTATTTGCGCAATGGATATCATCAAAGCTGGGTTGTAGAACAGGATGCATGGAAGAATGCCTTTAAAACCAAGGATGGATTGTTTGAGTGGTTAGTTATTTCGTTTGACCTTTGTAATGCTCTGGCAACTTTCATGCGTACAATGAATAAGTATTCATGCCTTTCCTAGATGAATTTGTGATTGTGTACTTAGAAAACATTATTCTTTTTAGCGAGACTTGGGATGAGCATTTGAGACATGTAAAGAAAGAATTGGATACTTTGAAAAGGAAAAAGTTGTATGTGAAAATGTCTAAATGTGAATTTTTCAAGACTGTAGTTGTGTACTTAGGTCATATTGTAGGAGGAGGACAATTGAAAATTTATCCTTCCAAAATTGAAGTAATTGTAAAATGGCCTAAGCCAAAAAGTGTAACCAAAGTCCAAAGCTTCTTAGGTGCAATCCAGTATTGGAGGAGATTCATTCCCAACTTCTCCTTTATAGAAGGTCCTTTGCATGCCTTAACTAGCGTGAAGAACACTTTTCAGAGGGAAGGAAAGTAACAAAAATATTTCAACACTTTGAAGGAGAAGATAAGTACTGCACCAGTATTAAAACTGTTGAATCTTCAACAACCTTTTGAGATCGAGACAGATGCCAGTGGATATGCCATGGGTGCAGTATTGATGGAATATCGTAAGCCTATCTGTTACCACACTGAAACTTTTAACCAAGTTGTTGTTAACTATCCTACATATGATAAGGAGTTGTATGCATTAGTTCAAAGCGCAAAGAAATGGAAGCACTACTTGTTAGGGAAGGAAACAATTATACATATATATCACCAACCCTTACAATATCTCCAAGCATAGACCAAACCAAAACAATTTCGACACTAATCTACAACAATTTCATTTGGTAATCAAGTACAAGAAGGGTACAAGTAATAAGGTAGCCGATATGCTTTCTAGACCTCGTATTGTCGATTCTATTATTTTGAAGAATACTTATTCATCTCATGATATCTATGTACAACAATATGCCATCTATGAATATTTTAAAGAAGTATATGAGAAGCTAACCCATGGTGCACATGTAGAGAAATATTGGTTGCAGGGATACTCTATCATCTTGGGAAGCTATGTATTCCTACAAGTGAATAAGTTCATGTGATACGATAAGCTCACACTTCTCTTGTGTCTAGGAATTTTGGGGTAGGAAAAGCTATGGCTCATTTGCAGAGGTTTTGTTATTGGCCTCAAATGAAAACAATTGTAACTAAGTATGTAAAGGGGCGTGTGATGTGTTCTACTTGTAAGCCCACTAATAGAAAACCAAGGCTATTCTCACCACTTCCTGTTCCATCCCATCCATGGGAAAGCATTTCCATGGATTTTGTAGGGGCTTTACCAATGAACAGAGGGGTTCATGACTATCTGTAAGTTGTAGTGGATAGGTTGAGAAAGATTTGTATCTTGGTGCCATGTAAAAATTAGATCACTGCTGAGTAGAATGCTAATCTCTTATTTCATCATGTTTGGGTTCACTTTGGGTTACCCACGTCCATTTTCTCGGATCAAGATACTCAATTCCTTGGGGATTTTTGGACTAGCTTGTGCAGAATTATGGACACCAAATTGAAGAGGAGAATTTCTTTCCATCCATAGACCGACGAAAAAACAGAGGTGGTAAATAGAATAATGGTACTTTTTCTTCGAGACTACTGCAACAAGAATCCCAAGTTATGGGATGAACAAATACCCTATTTACAACATGCTTATAACTGAGCTTTACATTCATCCCCTCAAAGTTCACCTTTTGAGACATGTTTTGGGTACCTACCTAAGGTTCCTTTGGACTTAATGTATGGGAGAGATGTCGATGTGAATGAATAACGAACAGAGGACAGAGCCTGCAATTTCATCTAGAGGATCTAGCAGATATGCCAGGAAATCAGGGAACAATTGGAGAAAAGTCAAGCATAGTATAAGGCTTGGCATGACAAGCACAGGGTTGATCATCAGTTCCAAGTTGGAAACCGAGTATGGATTCATATCAGCAAGGAATGATTGAAGGGTGAAGGCAAGAATCTTAATCCCATCTGATATGGACCCTTCACTATCTTGGAGAAAAGCGACACTAATGTTTTTTGTTTAGATCTTCCACCTTATATGCAGATTTACTCAATTGTGAATGCAAAGAACTTGAAACTTTTTTAGCCTCCCATGATCATGGATCAGGATGAGGAAGTTTCAATACCTTCATTTGATGAGTTTTCACCTGAATACTTGGATGAGTTATAGTAATATATCATCCTGGGTAGAAGGATGAGGGTTTCATGTAGGGGTGATGTTGATTATCTTCGAGTAGGCTTAAAGGGCACACATCCAAGCAAGGCAAAGGGGATTGAAAAGGACAAAGTGAGGGGACTCTTCCCTCACATAACTATTGATTGATGAAATCTTTTGGTGGTCCAAAAAACTCTCTGTGGGAAGGCGTGATCCAAAAAGGATCCAGAGAAGGCTAAGAACAACTCAGAGCTCATAGATGCAACTCAAGACACTCAAAATGGCTTCAGCAAACAGAGGAAGGGAAAAAAATCAAATTTCCCAAAACTCAATGAAAATGAAAAGAGCACGTCACAAGATTTTTAATGGCAGAAATGGCTCGTCAAATAGAGTTACGGATCGAGCGATATTCATGGTCAAAGTTTTGGTCAACCTAGCCTATTCAATAGGGATGACTCAACATCCATACTACTGACATCAACATCAGTACGTATGAAATCATCGTCCGTATAACATATGTGGCAAGTGCAGAGGGAGACATGTGTCATGATGACATTAGCATGATGTCAACATGATGACGTTGCAACACGAGAGGCTTCCACGTGTCACTCAGTTTTGTAATTTTTTGGCCGACTTGTGGACCAATGAAAAGTTGCCACATGGCAGTCCATAATTTACGTGAAATCCATACGACACGTGGCAAACAGTACATTGCATGCCATCCGTACATTATGTGGCATCTATACATTACGTACATTAAGTGGAAGGCTGACGTGGCATCCGTACGACATGTGGCAGGAAGGTGACATGACAGGATGAATGTGAAATGAGGTGACGTGGGCCAATAATTGGCTGCCACGTGGCCCAGTAATGGTCTGCCACATGGAAGTGGGAAAATTCCCAATGATGCCCAATAATCGAATTATTATAAATATATATATATATATATATATATATATATATATATATACAGTTCACCAAATATGGTGGCAGTTCCACCATATTTGGTGGCATATTCCTCGGCCCACCATTCTAGCAACATCTCCACCAAACTTAGCCCCTGCCAAAAAATTGTTATAAAAATATGTATAAAAGGGGAGGCCCACGGGTTTAACCTTGGGACCTCCACCTTAACCTCCGCCAACAATGACTTAACATAGCTCCACTAACCAATGCGCCAACCAACTCTTTATTGCATAACCACTGCCTTTTTATTATAAAATGGGATTTTCACCAGTGTACGGGACAAGGAGAGACCAAGGCACAACCATACAGAGTGGGAACATATTTCAAGAAATTTTCCAGTCATTTATTGTAGAGGTAGGCACGAAAACTGAGACAAGGTTGTCTCTTGAGCCTGAAAGTGCCAGACTCGGATCGAGGCATGGAGACAGTCATTTTTAGGTAATTTGACGCCACGAACACAGTGGTGATTTTTGTTTTCTGATCTGAGAAAACATTTTGTAGATTAACTCCATAATTAGGTATACTTATGTATTTTTCCCAATTCTTTTGTGGAGTTAATAAAAATTCCTACCCATTTGAGAGCAGGAGCTGGAGACGTAGTCCACCAGGGACAAACTCCATTATCAAGTTTTTGCGTTCATATTTCATGATTATGCCTCTTTCCTTTTGATATTTTCCTTCTTTATGGTGTACTTTAGTCTATGCTCATTTAATATAATTCTTTAATAAGTCACCAGACGAAAATATCCCGTATCGTTTTATGACACTCATCAATGATCTATTTCACCCCCATGTAGGGTTCTTTGTCATTATCTAGCTTGATGATATTATTATCATTAGTAAGACATGGGATGATCTTTTACAACATGTTCACAAGTGTTGAACATCTTGCACATCAATAAACTCCAAGTAAAGCTTAAAAGTATGTTTTTAGGCACTCATCTATTTCTTATTTGGGTTTCTTATTTTTAGTAGAGGGCATCAAGCACAATCCTCATAATGTAGATTCCCTCTTGAAGTAACCTTACCACACTCTATGAGTGAGCTCAAAATATTCATAGGTGATGTGAACATTTATCACAAGTTCATTTTTTAGTTCTCTAAGTTGAGATTGAGATTGAATGTGATGATTTTTAATATGTCATTGGATCTATACATAAACAATATTT
>JZKD02S1636749.1:313822-325183 GCA_000966675.3 Picea glauca
TATAAAAAATTCTTTTTTATTTTCTCTATGTTTCTCCAGGATTCACGAGAGATACTACATCTCCGGACTTCACATCCATAAAGAATAACAGGTGTAACAAGAGTCCGAAAGAGGAGTTTATTCTTATCCCATGTCCAAAGATTGATTGATTTACAATTGTTTTGAATCCCATAATAAGCTTTCCATCCCCGAATAAACATTTTCTCAATGCTATAATTCTAGTTGAGCTTGTGGTGAATATTGATTCCAAGTTATTGTATGAAGTCACTTCCTCCAAGTTATTGTTGTCATATATGAAGGGATCATAAGTGATCTTATTGGATTTAATGATCATGACCTTAGTATTGTCAGTATTAACAGTCATACCCATATTGGAGCAAAATTCCTTGAGGATTCTTAGTTGGTTTTCAAGATCATGGGGACTCATAGCCATAAGAACAATATCATCGGCATAAAGAAGAAGATGAATGACTATACTAGTTAGAGTAAGGTCGACACAACCTACTTCTTCTGGACAATCTTCTAACTTGTCAATGTATATGTCAAAGAGGGTAGGGGACAAGGGGCAACCTTGTTTGACTAAAATATTGCAGTTAATCTCTTTCGACCAACCCTCAATGCTATTAAACTTGTAAATAATGTCCTCATATAGCTTTATTGCAACATCCCTCAACTCAAAAGGAACATTTATCTCTTCCAATCTATTCCAAAGGTTTTCCCTCATAACTGTGTCAAAATCTTTTCTAAATTCAACAAAAAAATGAAAATGATTGGTTTTAGTATTTCAAAACTCCACTGCAATGATCCTAAAGGTAACAATATGGTCCATAGTTTAATGATATCTCCTAAACTTGGCTTGGCCTTTAGCTCTTTTACTGTGATTTTCTAGCCAGAGGCTAATCTTCTTTTCCAAAATAATTCCATAAAGCTTGGCTAAAATCAAGCTAATCATAATGGTCATATAATTAGAGGGAATGTTTCTATCCCCATTTTTAAAAATAGGAACAATGAGGCTTTGTGTCAAGAGTTTAGGGAAGCCCTGCTTGATTGGTAAATTGAAATCTTGTGTATGTGAGGGATGAGGACAAACTCTCCGATTATAAAAAAATTCAACTCGATAGCCTTCAATTCCCTTAGTTTTCCTATTTGCAAGACACTTAAGCCCGAACTCTATGCCATCCAAAAAAAACACTACATCCTCTGTAGGGACAATATGAATGGTGTCCACGAAATTAGAAAACCAAAGGTTAATCATTCTATTATTGTTTTTACAGGATACCTTTAAAGAAAACTTGTTAACAGAAATTCTATTATATATTATTTTACAATTATCATATAATTTTAAAAACAAAAAACATAAAATAAAACCATTTAATTTTTTTTATTAAAATACTTTATAAATTATAAAGTAGAAATTAAGTTGCATATTGTCTTTAATCTAATCCCAGAAATATTTATTTATGGGACATTATAGTAGAAATATTAATTTTTATTTAATATATTTTTTTATTTTCTTTTGTCATTAAATTATTTTCAATTATTTAAAAAATAGTTGTATGATGTTATAATATAAATAATATTTTTTATTTGAATGTTTATTTTAATGTTTGTATGTTTATTCCCAAATATTTGTATGATGTTATAATATAAATATTATTTTTTATTTGATAATTTATTTTAATGTTTGTATGTTTATTCCCAATTTGTATGATGTTATAATATAAATATTATTTTTTATTTGATATTTTCATATTAATGTTTGTATGTTTATATCAGTGTGGTTTACCAACAATTTGAAATTTTTATGGACCATGAATATGGTTTTTTAAATTGAGTGATTTTTTTAAAATAATTATCAAGTCTAGAATTTGATGTTATATGTGTGTGTGTGTGTTTTTCATATTTTTTAATTTATTTAATAATTTTTCAAAAATCATTTGTCATAATTTTAAATAGTTGTCATCATTAATAGGTTGTATGGTGTAATTGAGACGTCTTCCATATATTTCTCTATAGTCCTTGTCATATTAGGTAATGAGCACTTTCCCTACAGTCTCTGTCATATTATGTAATGTGGTTTGGGCCCTTAGGATTAGCAGATTGAATGTTACTATTTCATAGGAAAAACTTTTTCTTAATTGAAGTTGTCTCATTCTATGTATATATTAGATGTTATAGAGTTTAATCCATTGAGATGCTACCTTATAATTTGCATTGGTCTTGGGCATCAAAATTGGAGCATGTAGAGGACAGTTATAGTAAAATGATGGATAGTTGAATCATAGATAGTAGTTATAATAGAATGATGGATAGTAGAATAAGGTTGATGATAAAATGTTGGAAACATATTCTTGAATATAATTTCAATCTTGTTTGGTGCCCCGTAATCATTCCCAAATAAAAAATTCACTTAAAATTTGCATAAAACTTAAAATGAAAAGAAAGAAAACATCCAACTATCATTAAATTTTTATTTGGCACACAACAACTAAGATATTAAATTCCAAACTTGCTATTATCATTAAATTTTTATTTGACACACAACAACTAAGATATCAAATAAAATCTTGATACTATAAGACAATGAGGAAACCCACTTTTCTCCAATAACAACTATTAATGACTCCATTAATAAAAAGTTTTGTCACCATGAAGAGAAAATATTTACCATATTAATTAATAATAAATTTTGTCACCTTTAAGTGAAAATGTTTACCATCTTAATTGCATATTTTTAATGCAACGAAAAATGTTTAACTAGTAAGGTATAATTTAGTTGCGTCCATTGATATCCTTTGTAGTCCAATAGTGGCGTAGGAGTGAGTTAGAGAGCGATGTGTCTCTTTTAGAGGAGAATAGTCTAACTTGATTTCTCATAATTATCTGTAAGTAGAAATACACGTCAATGAACTATTCCACAACCCTCTATTGTAATTCCATTTTAGACCTAGGAGATCTACGTTCTATTTTCTCCATGTGATATATGTGTATGACATATATCGAAGAGCTTAATGGATTGAAGAGGAGGGTTGTTAGTCATGTGGAGGATGGCATTCTCTCTGGGTGAGATAACTGTTGGGAATCATTTCCTGAGGTGTCGAACTGCAGCGATAGGGCTTTGAGACTTCCTATTTGGTCTGTTGTTGAAGCCCTAGAATGGAAGTGGGGTAGCCAAAGGACTGTTGAGCAGAGAAGGGAAACACTTCTTGTGTTGGGATATGCATGTGGGGAATAAGAGACTATAGGTTTCCAGTGTGAACTAACATCTGTGATGTAATTTCCTACAATTGAATCACATGTGTATGAACTACCTGTGACTGGGTTCCTGTAAAGTGCGATACTTTGTCATGGCTGGGAACCCGTACCCAAGTAGAGTTTAGGCTAGCTCTGGGGTGACCCACTATTGAAATTTATGAATAGTGTGATCTAAGGATGGGAGGAATGTGGAATTTTTGCCTACAGTTGGTGTCTTTTACTCATAATATAAGTTCCAACTGTGTGTTAAATATATTTTCAATTATATTCATGCAATTACTATCATGATTTTATGTTGTTTATGTTGTGTTTATAATTATGTTATGAATTGTGTATAAATATATTAAGAAACGTATCCAATTATGCATTACAAAGTATCTATATGTATTAAATTAATGACAGAGTTGTGTAAGAGAAATTTAAGTGGAATTGTTGGAAATATGGTATCAAAGTTGATGGCTAGAGAAAGTTTTTTTCTAGTGGCACTCCCTAGGGGGAGTTTGGGGGTGTGTTTCAACATGGTATCAGAGAAAAATATACAACATTGAGCTTGGATAGATTGGTTTAACATCATGTCCAAGTCGTTTTCACAGAAAATTGAATTCGGGAGTGGCCGAATTTTCAAGTTTCATTGCGTCCATGACGGAAAATTGAAGCAATAGAAAGGAATTGGGTAAAAACCCCAATTTCTATTGCTAAACTTATGAGGGATTTGGGAAAATTCGCACCATAAATTTCAACCAGTGACATACTCACAATATGTCATGCGTAGGTTGAATTTAAGTTTGCGGAAGTGAAATTGAACAAATTTCATGAATGCATAACGTTCATGGTGGAAATTTGTTGAGAATAAAGCAAAAGCCCCAATTTCCACAACAAAATTTGGGCAAAAATCAATTTAAGTGTCGAAGCAGTGTGAGCACTGAGTGGAAATGATGCGCAAGAGAATAAGATGCACATGTGTGTGCACTAAAACCTTATTACTGCACTGCATGGAGTCCATGGTGTGGAGAAAGAATGTTGTGCAGGTATGCGTGTTGAAGATTCTGTGTTACACAAAAATTAAGGATGATTAGGGGATATGCACTAAAGTATGGCATTGAGCCATGTATAACATGTAGTGTGCACAGTATATAGATGCACAGTAAAACAAACTAATTGTTTAGTCACAAGGTGCAAGCTTGTGTCATAGCGTGATGCACATGATGTGTGCTTGGATTATTGGCAGAGAGCAGTTTGAATGATTGGTGCACGCACAACCTTCGTATGATTGTGTGTGCATAATCATGTGGCACAAAGGTATAATTACTGGCTCGTAGTATGAAAACAATTAACCATGAAGTAGCACAGTGTAGTGTTGGTAATACATACAGAGTGTTGGTGTGCTAAAAAAATTATGCACATTGGATAGTGGTTCACGATGCATGTGCTGCATATTTATCATTGTGTATGTAAAACCGCGAAAGCTAAATATGATGTATAATTTTGCGCATGAAGATGACTAAGTAGTCAACTTCCTATGAAATTGGAAGAAATAATTCTGATGCTATATGAAAAAAAAATTGTACATGATTTCATAAATTAATTTGTATAGCCTAACAAATTTTGTTACCTGCACATTTTGCAGAGCCAACAACATTAGATCAAGAAGAATCAACACAAGATGAGAATCATGGAAGATGTGCAGGGTATTTTCAGTCATGAAGAAGAGAACAAAGGAATGTATGTCCATATGGGTATTGAAGGTACAAATACCAATGGACATGGAGAAGGTAAGAAACAAAGAATGAACTTGATGGAAACCATAAAGAGTTTGCAAAGGGATGTCCTGAGTCATAAATATGACAATGATAAGCTTATGAAATCCAAGGAGCTACAGGAAGACTTCAACATTAAGTTAATGCAGATCTTGAACATAATTGAGAAGAAAATGGATAAGCAGACTGAGTCAAATAGATCATGAAGTTATACGTCCCATGATAAGAAGGGAAGGTAAATACACAATAGAAGTGTTGGAAGACAACACCATCACTCTCCAAGACATTCCACTAGGAGATCATGCAGTAGTTCAAGTCCTGTTAAGAAAGCTAAGAAGACTAGGGTGGATCAAATACAAGCGGAAATAAAAAACAAAAACAAAATATCCTACTTTTGATGGTGAACATAAGAAGGATGAGGATGCAGAAACTTGGCTAATAAATATGAGAAAGTATTTTCAGTTGCATAATTACTCTTCACTGCCATAAGGAAAAATTGTTATTCAACAACTCAAGGGAAAAGCATCAATATGTTGGGACCAATATGTGCAAGTATAGCGCATTGATGAGAAGAAAGTGACTTGGAGAGGATTCAAGAGACACTTTCAAAGGAAATAATTGACTAAGAGGTATTATGACAAGAAAATGAAAGAGTTATTTGTACTCAAGCTTGGGAGTAAGATGATAAATGAGTATGAAAGAAGGTTTTTAAAACTACTAAAATATGTTTCTTTCATCAAATATGAGCTAGTTAAGATTCAAATATATTTGAGTAGGCTTCCACCATTTATCAGTGAAATAATACAATATGATGATCCCAAAACATTGGAAGAAACTATAAGAAGGGATAATTTCCTTTCTGATTAGAAAAAAGGGAAAGCATATTACCATAAATCTTGGGAAGACAAGAAGAAAAGTAAGATGGAACTGAGGAAGAAGGGGATTAAGCCACCATCCTTCAGAAATAAATTTTAGGAACAACCAACTACTAAAGAATCTAGAATGACGGAGCCATTAGGGAAAAGGCCAATGAAAGAATCTATTTAGTGTTGGGGTTGCAAGGGAGATCACATGTATAGATATTGTCCATACAGGAGTGAAACAGTGAAGACTCCTCACAACATGCAAAAAGATGAAATAATAGAGGACGTGGGAAGAAGTGTACCTAAGATTTATGCAGCCTTGGACAAAAAGAAAGTCAAGTTTCAATCAAATATGATTGAAGTTGAAGATAAGATATATAATCATCCCATTGCTATTTTAATTGATTCAGGGGCTATTCATAGTTATCTAACTCCTAAGATGGTGGAAAGGTTTCATTTTCCAAGAAGCAATCTTGGGAAAACTTAGATAGTGCAGCTAGCCACAAGAGATAAAAGGAATATTAGTGAGATAATTAAGGTATGTATGATGAACCTGAATGGGATGAACACCAACGTAGAGTTGAATATCATACGTTTAGGTTCCTATGATTGTCTAATTGGTATGGACTGGTTGGATCAACATGTCCTAGATTATTATAAAAAAGCATTTACTTTCTTGGATGAGGAAGGAAACTTAATGACAATACAAGGGATTCCTAGAGCGGTAACTTCCAGAGAAATTTCATCCTTCCAGCTAAAGAAAAGTTGCAGAAAAGGTTGTCAATTTTTTGTCATGCAGATGGAAGAGACACCTAGGGATAAGCTGTGAGACATTGAAGATTGTGCAGTCCTGAAAGAGTTTGAAGATGTATTCAAGGAGATATCAGGGTTTCGACTTAAAAGCAATATTGAATTCTCTTTAAATCTGATGCCCATAGAAGCTCTAGTATCTAAGACTCCTTACGTGATGAATACACTTGAATTGAAGGAATTTCAATCCAGATCTTCTAAAGAAATGGTATATGTGCCCAAGTGTGTCACCTTGTGGTGCCCCAGTATTTTTTTTAAAGAAAAAGGATGGAACCTTGAGACTTTGAATATATTTCAAGAAGTTGAACAAAGTAACTGTGAAGAACAAGTATCCTTTTCCAAGGGTAGATGACCTCTTTGATCAGATGAAAGATGAAAAAATATTCTCCAAGATTGATCCTAGGTCAAGATACCATACTGTAATAATTAAATAAGAAGACATCAACAAGACTACTTTTGGAACAAGGTACAACCATTATGAGTTCACAGTGGTGCCATTTGGGTTAACAAATGCACCACATGTCTTCATGTGTCTCATGAATGGTGTATTCAGGAATTACTTGGACCAGTTTTTCATTGTCTTTTTGGATGACATTCTGACATATTCTAAGTCTGAAGAAGAACATGAGAAACACTTGAGAATGGTGTTACAGGTTTTAAGGGAGCATCAGTTCTATGCCAAATTGTGCAAGTGCTCATTTTACCAGAAGCACATACATTATTTGGGCCATATCATCTCCAAGGAGGGGATAGTAGTAGATCCAGAGAAGATAAGAGATATTGAAAATTGGCCAGTGTCAGGGAATGTATCTGAGGTAAGAACATTCATGGGCCTATCAGGTTACTACAAAAGATTCATTGAGGGATTCTCAAGAATTTCACACCCAATTACTTATTTTCATAAGAAAGGCATGAAGTTTGAGTGGACATTGGATTGTGAAAGGAGTATCCAACACTTGAACCATTTACTAACAAGAGCCCCAATACTAAGGATTGTTGATCCAAATGAATATTTCATTGTATGCATTGATGCATGTAAGGAGGGAATTGGTGGAGTCCTTGGTCAGAATGGATATGTTGTGTTCCCTTGTTCCTGAGATTAAACTTAAGGCTCAAAGCATAATGTCAGGCATTAGGAAATTGAGGAATGTTTTCAGAATGCTTTTTCTTCCGTTAGTTGTGTAAAAATTAAGAAATCAAATGAAATTAATAGCTGAACAAAACAGAGGTCATATTTCGTTGTCTGAGTCAATTTATTGAAAAGGATGATGAAGGAGAAAATTACAAAACTATTAAACAAATTAAGGCATCAATGATAGACGAATATTACTTTGCTTATAGTAGACGAAAGAGTGGAATGCACCCCTGAAAGGATATATAATGAAGTGATCCAAGTAGCTTGCAGGTCTTGCATTTGCTAATAGCAAATACAGAGGAAAACCTATTTACTATCAGATAACTGAATGAAATGTAATCACAATAGATGTTGAACTAAGTTGCAATTGTTCACTTATCAAGGAGTAACATAAAGGAAACTAGAGATATGGAATATAAAGAGAGCACATAAATCAAACAACACAAAATTTGGAATCTCTGTCTGCACTTGTATTAATACTCACAAAGGATGATTTTTCTCAGTTAAAATAGGGCAAGAAGCAACCCGTTTTAATTCTTTGAAATATGTATTTATAAAAAAAGTTATCAACCCTAAGCGGTTGGAATTCCTCTATTTCTAAAATAGTAAATTTACAGAATATGAAATATGAAACATTTCTCTTGCATTTCTGTTGGTCTCTTCATTATGCTGGCAGAGGTGTTTCTTTCTCTAGTTCTCCAGCTCCAAAATAG
This sequence comes from Picea glauca, assembly GCA_000966675.3. Lineage (NCBI taxonomy): Eukaryota > Viridiplantae > Streptophyta > Pinopsida > Pinales > Pinaceae > Picea > Picea glauca. Next base: position 322,356 of record JZKD02S1636749.1, read on the forward strand.
ATAACGTACATAGGTTATCTCATTTGTTTCCATAGGTACTACATTTTCCTTTCTCAATACATATGATGCATCTGCTCACAAATTGTGCCACCAGCCTGGAGGGCTCTATTAAGTTATTATCCTAAAAATATATATAATTTATTTTCCAATTGAGGCAATCTTTATTCCATTTTTCTATATTCTAAAACTATAGACTGAAGTTGTAGACTAGGATTTACTAGCCATCTGTTTATCCGCATAATATCAAATTGTTTTATCTGTGAGATTTCGGCCAGAGCCTCTTCCATATTTGTCTTAATGTCAATTTTATGTTTTGTTATGTCAATCTTTCCCAGTACTCCAGAGTTATATTCTTTATCAAGGCCTAATGATTCTTTGTTGAGTGAGTAGAAATCCTCTTCACAGGACACCTTCACTTCCTTATCCATTTTCCTACTTTCAACTATGCTATATTCTTAGATCTTTAGTATTATATCACCCCTGGTCTGTTTTGAAATGGACAACATGGAAGCCATAGCTACTCCTTCTTTTGTTGATGACACAACTTCTTCTTGGAAGGTAATCCGACCAACAATATCTTCTCTCTCTCTTAAACAAATGTTATTTAATGCTTGATTTATCACCCAAAAATGATCTTGGACAATTTCAACCTTAGTGAGAAGGCTTTGTTATGTTTCTTCTAGTTCCTTTCAAACTTCCAATGCCTGAGCTTGGAACACTTTTTGATTAAGGTTGGTTGTCATTGATGTCAACCCTTGAAGAAAACCCCGTAGCATAAAGGCTTGGGTAATGGACCCAATATTGTTTGATGTAAATATGACTCATTATTTTTTTGCCATGGTTGATAAGAAGTAAATATGGATAAACTCCAAAGTGATCCCCTTATGGTGAAAACCCTCACGAGAAGATGCTTTATGGAGTAAGAGAACCCATGCTTAATTGTGGAATAATGAGATGAAGGAAAGTGATTTTTTCATGGAAAATATCCTAGATGGATATTGTTTATCATTTCATTTCTAGTGGTATGTGGAACGTCACATAATTCCTCACGGTTAGAGAGTTATGGCCATGAGAAGTTGGAGACCCCAGGTTTGGGTAATGGACACAAGTTTGTTTGATGGGTAACGGTATGAGTTATGATATATTTTCAGATAATACTATTTTATATGGATAGTACATGTCATGCCATTTCCGATGGTATGTAGAACACCACATAAATCCTCACAGATTGAGAGTTATGGCCTTACGAAGTTGGAGGACCCTCATATGTCATCTAGAAGCCTGAAAAGGTCAAAGTAGTCAAAGTGGTTTAAGAGATTTTAAAAGGTAAATAATACATGATTGGTACATACTTGGTACATGGTTGGATGCACTTGTTTATGGTACAGGTTGATTATATTTTTGTGCATGGTTGATGCACTTGTTTATGGTACAGATTGAGGTACAGGTTGATGCATGGTTGATGCATGGTTCAGATTTATTGGTACAGGTTTACAATAGTATATATCATAGTGATAGTGTGACAGTGGTTCCATCATTCTACTTCTACTTCAGGGTGGCAGGACGGGGCAAGGATAGGTGGTTGTAGCCACCTTCCGGTTGTAGCCGAAGAACATCGGGGGTTGTAGCCTCCTTCTGGTTATAGCCAGAGAATTGGGGAGTTGGAGCATCCCTCCAGTTTTAGCCTGAGAAACTAGGGGGTTGGAGCCTCCTTCCAGTTGGAGCTGGAAAAAAAAGGAAGTTGGTGCTTCCAATGAATGTAATTCTTCAAGACATATAAGAAAAAAAATTATGTGGTTTTCTCCCAATTTGGGTTTCCACGTAAAACACTGGTGTATTGTGTATGTGTGTGATTGTTTATTTCTTACTTCTCATTATTGGATAATAATTATACATTGATATAACATTTGAAGAAAAAGGATTATAATTACGCTATTATTGATTCACCCCCCCTCTCAGTAATCCAATAATTGGTATCAGAGCAGGTTCCTTCAGAAATCAGTTTAACCACTGAAAGGTAGATCATGGAGAGTACCAACTCATAGAAAAATGGAATACCATAGTTTGATGGACAAAATTATGCTTTTTGGAACATAAGAATGAAGACATATATACAGGCACAAGGATTTCAAGTTTGGCAATCAATTGTAGATGGATACACAGCACCAATAGTTCCACCAACAAATGACAAAAGAGTGAAACTCAGTGAGAATAATTCCAAAGCCATAAATGCACTTTTGAATGGTCTCAGTGATATGCTATTCACCAAAGTTGCACATTGTAAATCTGCTAAAGAGATTTGGGACAAGCTTTGAAATATTTATGAAGGAGATTCAAAAGTCAAAGAAGCAATGCTTCAAACTTACAGAGGTCAGTTTGAACAACTTAAAATGAAGGAAGATGAAGATATTGAAGCCTACTTCTTATGAGTCGATGAAATAGTCAATGCAATCATAGGATTGGGATAAGAAATCGAAGAATCTGTAATTGTTCAAAAGGTACTAAGATCTCTTCCTATGAGATTCAACCCTAAGATATCATCACTAGAAGAAATATCGGATCTAAACTCAATAAGAATGGATGAACTGCATGGAATCTTCAGAGCATATGAGATGAGAACTGAACAGGAAAATCCAGATGTAAAAGAAGCAGCCTTCAAAGCATCCAAAAGATCAAAGCAAAATAAACAGGAACAAGAAGAATATAGCAGCATCAACAACGTCTCGGAAGATGATGAAGAAGTGGCCAACTTCGTCAAAAGACTGAACAAGGGAACCAACGGTAGGTACAGAGGTAAGCTTCCTTTAATTTGTTTTAATTGTGATGGT
>JZKD02S1636749.1:328476-343395 GCA_000966675.3 Picea glauca
AGTGTATTATAATTCAAAGTGAATACAAAATAAATTATTTCAATAATAAATTTAATGGAGAAATTAGAAGTGGACCCAACCCTAAAATAAGGAAAGTGGGCCAAGTGACCTACAATATGTTTTTAAGGAAGCTACTTGGAGAGTATAAATAAGAGGAAAGGCTCTCTCATTTGAATCACACTTGATAATATTGAATATGTATATGTTTCTGAGGTAACCAAGTATATTTAAATAGGAATTCTAAGTGAAGGTGAAGAAAAGAAGGCCGAAATGCAAGGAAGGATAAATTCTTTTGATGGTGCTTTCTAAGGTATGTTATTTACAGGTCATCTCACCATTTTCACTATAAATGTTTTTCTATAATGAGTCAGACCGTGAAATTTCTATGAAAGTGAGAAAACATATCCAAGTATCTGTGGTAAAAAATTCAGCTTGTGGGTCATTATATTTTCGGAGTTACACTCCGTGTAAAATAGGGTTTGTGGTCAGTCATGAAACTAGTCAAAATTAGGTGTTTCGGGTAAAAACGTCATAAATTCTTCATAACAGATCCAAATTCAGGGAGACAAAATTTTTTGGTTAGGGTAAAGGCTATAGTATTCTTTTTAACAGTTTCATATCAATTCATCAAATATTTTTTGTGGGGCACGCTCTACAATGTCGCTCTCTAGAATAAGGCAGAATTCAACAAGGTATGCCATTTTTGCTATAACTCCTTTTCTGAGAGGTTCCAAGTAGTGAAACTTCAAGTTAGGGTTGTTGACTAATCCAAAACTAGGCATGTGAGACTAAAGAAAAGTTTGATGAAAATGATAGTCTCTTGTTTTTAAAGTTAAGGAAGGTTTGAAGGAATGTGGTCATATACACCAGGTCTATTACAGAGCTAAAAATCAGATTTAGATGATGAAATTGATGAGGGATTTTGGTTTTGGTACATGTTGAATACATGGTTGAGACAAGTAGTTGATGAGTTGGAGTACATATTGATGAGTCATAGTTGATGAGTAGTTGACACATGATTGGTACACACTTGGTACATGGTTGGATGCACTTGTTTATGGTACAGGTTGATTATAGGTTGGTGCATGGTTGATGCACTTGTTTATGGTACAGGTTGATTACAGGTTGAGGTGCAGGTTGATGCATGGTTGATGCATGGTTTAGATTTATTGGTGCAGGTTTACAGCAGTATATTTCACAGTGATAGTGTGGCAATGGTTCCATCATTCTACTTCTACTTCAGGGTGGTAGGATGGGGCAAGGACAGGTGGTTGTAGCCACCTTACGGTTGTATCCGGAGAACATTGGGGGTTGTAGCCTCCTTCTAGTTGTAGCTAGAGAATTGGGGAGTTGGAGTTTCCCTCAGGTTGTAGCCTGAGAAACTAGGGCGTTGGAGCCTCCTTCCAGTTGCAGCTGGAAAACAAAGGAAGTTGGTGCTTCCAATGAATCTAATTCTTCGAGACATATAATAAAAAGCATTTCGTGGTTTTCTCCCGATTTGGGTTTCCACGTAAAACAATGGTGTACTATGTATGTGTGTGATTGTTTATTTCTTACTGCTCATTATTGGATAATAATTCTACATTGATATAACATTTGAAGAAAAAGGATTATAATTATGTTATTACTGATTCACCCCCCTTCTCAGTAATCCAATAACATTGTTATATCTACAACCATGTCCTCAGTGGAACTTAGTTTGGCCTGTAGTCATTTTACTAGCTCATCTTGTTGGGTGGCCCGTCCTTGGCTCACCTCTGTATTCCTGTGCATCTCCTTGAGGTTGGATTTTAGTTGTTGGATTTCCTATATATCGTTGGCTCTAATATTCTCAAATACCTTGATGACCTCGCTCTAGACATTAGTTTCTATAGTCTTCATTTGATTATGCAATTGGCTTATTTTCAGATCTTTCTGCTTCAGTTGTTGTTTTAAATTTTCAACTGAAAATTGATTGACTATTGCAAAAGTCGCCAGTGAACTTGCTACTTCTTCAGCAAAATCTACCTCCTCCAAGGCTTCTCCATCAATTAGCACCATGTGTCTTTTGACAGCTGAACCTTCCTTCTGGTGCATTTCCCTCTTCACCACAACCTTCCTTTTCTTGCTGAAAAAGAAATTAGAAGGAGGCAACTCTTCAACCGAAATGGGTGTGAGGTCCTCTATGAATACTACCTCTACATTTGGATTCCCTCTGGTTAACTGTAATAGTGTGATGAACTGGATGGGACTGCCTATTTCGGTAGATGACTATTTCTCGACCGCATTTGTAGTTGATTTATCTGGTGTAAACAGTGGTCCTTCTTCTCCCTCCTTTGTCAATGTCTCTACTAGATCTTTGGTTTGGCCACCTGATACATTTGTCAATGGGATATCTTCTTTATGATTCGACACCTCAGTCTTCTCGAAACTTTCCCAGGAATCTTGTCTGCTAGAGCTTACTGCTTCTGAGATTCAGGTCTCTGTTTGTTGTGCAACTGGAGACGTTGGTGTTCCTCCTTGTAACACTTTAGGGAGGATACTTCTTCGATTCCTCTAGAAATCATAAAACTCAATCATTTTATCGGGTGACAAATCTCAAAGCTAAATCAAGACCTTTGTATAGGATCTCGCTCCTCGTAAAATCTCATCTTGAGGAGAATCTTCATGTTCATGTCTTTTCAAATTGCAGTTGGCCATGTGATTACCCACAACTTTTTGCAGGTCGTGCTTCTTGAATTAAATATTGACCATATTTGTTTCTTCCAAGGCCTAGGCCTCCACTTTTGAGTGACCGAAATCCAGTAGAGAAAATGTACCAATCTGTAGGGGAAAAGAGGGCCATACCTTTTTCTGTACTGCTTTGAGTCCCCTAATCCCATTGAGCACAGTTTGTTGTGCGACCTCTTGGCACACTAGTCAGTCTAGTAAAAATTGTGGCAGAGCATATGGAGGAACTGAACAGCCAAAAACCCTAATATAGGAGAAGTGTTCCTCGATGTACCAATCTTTTATTCTACCTAGGTTAGTCACAATTTTGTCGGAGATTCTAGGAGGAGGGTAGCCATATATGGCGGTGTGCATTGACACCACTACCCAGTTGAAGATCTCATAAAAGAAGTCTTTTGTCTTTTCTTCCCAAAGCTTCGAATGATAAATATGTATGGGTTCAACACTATTTGGAGTCCAATTCTAGTCCATCAACGGAAAAGGAGTCATGAAATAGATGATGTCCACAATATAAGTCGACATGAAAAATTGGGTCAATTTCCCTTTATCTCTTAATGACTGATATCTTGCAATCACTTGAACCAAACTGTTCGACAATATCTTTACCCAGTCAAAAGAGTACCCTTATGCTACTATGTGTATAATAGATACCCACGGTAAAAATAAATGAGTTATGTTTTCCTTCCCATAGAGCCTACACATCATCATTGCTATGTACATTATGTGAGGTTCTAGTGTGACAACTGGGTATATACTATGGGAGTCTGCTTTGAACTTCTCAGGGCGAGAATACCAGTCTTTAATTAAATCAGGAAGGTTTTTTCTATATTCGTCGCATTCCTTCTTGTTGAAGTCTACTAGGAAATTTGCATTGTAAACGAAATTGGATATCGAAGACAATTTGTACATCACCTGTAGATGTTCTGGCCTAAAATACCCAACTGCGACCTTTTGTGAGTCGAAAATAGCCCTATTTGAGATATCTACGCGGTCCAGCACCCAACTGATCATATCATTGTAGGGCAAGAGCTTAGTTCTTGTCGCTATCTTATGTAGCTCTGACTAAGAAACAATTTTATATTTGGTAGATAGGTCCTCCTTCTCGTTGTCGCTTGAATCATCTAAGCAATTTACCAATTCATACTATAAGATGTTGAATACTTGCATCTAGGATTTGACGGTGTCTATGCTTCCAGGCGAGGTGTCGGAGAGAACATATGCGTTCTGTCTCGAACTTTCACCAGTTTCTTTAGGTGCTTTCCTTGGATCCATGGTATCAATCCTTTGAGCTTTGTTATCTGCCACAGGAAATGCGTAAAATCCTTCAGCTGGAAAAACTTACTGCTCAGTAAAATGCATAATGAAATTCAAATTCACATCCCTTTTCCTTTAATCACATAGATCAACCAATATCTTTACTAATAGATTATTTACTTTATTTAATGAATTAGATTCAAGTTGTGGCTCAAAATCTTATTTGGAATGATTGTCGTAAAGGCAGTATTAATGGAATTTATTTTTGGTGGTTCATGCTCAGGAAAAGAACATGTGATGTATTAATTAAGAGATAATATTTGTTAAAGCATCGATTAATCATATTTATCATTAAGTAAATTTTGGCATTTCGGCTCTCAGGAGATCTTATAACAACCTGAGCTATAAATTACAAAATGTGAAATCGTGATGTGATTAATTAAGTTTAATTGTGTTTAACCCTTTTAATTAATCATGATTAACCTCAAATATTTTGGGGTTTCGAGTCTCGGGATATTGATAGTCTCTATATGTTAGGATCCCCGAAACGCGAAATCACGATAAAATTTATTAATTGTTAATTGTTCTAAACCCTAAATTAACTCAATTTAACACTTAAGACAATTTCATGATTTTGGATGTCGAGACTTTGGAAATACTACATGTTGGACTATCATGCATCGCAAAACCCTAAAACCCAACATTTTGAAGGTATCCTTTAGTGATTTGACCTTTTAATGGGTGGGTGGCTCCATAACTTTTAAGGATTTCAGATCATTGGATTCAACGAAAGACTTCATCAACGATGATATTCAAGTGCACGTTTGTCCTTATTTAAACAACAATGAAAGTTATCTAAGTCTAAAGTTTAGAAAAATATATATGTTCCAACATGTTTTATGAATCAAGGAAGTTGAAGGAGTATGAAAGAAATTATGCAACTCATGATTGAAGTTGGTAGCTATTATCACACAATTTGTACTTTCCCAAAGCCCAAAGGAAAGTAGGATTAGATTGATGTAACACAGAGGTATCCCTGTCACTGTCACCACAACAGGTTACCTCTTTCTATTTAGGAGGTGTTATAACCCTAAATTTCTCCATACATGCATACCTAGCATTTCCCCCTCTTGCGGTTTTTTCCAAGCCATCACTGAGTTTCTCTTCTAAAAAACCCATTTTTTGAAGATGTACACGCCCTGCACTAATACTTCCCATGTACACATGCTTTCTACACCACTACAACCCTTGTACGTATGCATGTTTCACCATTACAGCCCATGTATACTTGCAAAAGTTGCAAATATTAAAAAGTTGCAAGGAATTCGTTGAGATTACAGGCTATTGGGTGGTTTCCCAACTAATTCACCGCCTATATCCCATCACCCAATCGAATAACCATCCTTTTCCCATATAAAAGGAGGTTTTTGGGTCTCATTCCACATCTAGACATAAGAACAGTGAAACTATGCCCATTTCACATCCCCTCCTTGCCCCATCCTTGTTGTGAGAATTGCCTCAGAATTCCCCAATTTGCCCTTTTTCCTCCATCATAAACCCATTCCATTTGTCCAAGAAGAAGGTTGAGAGGAGAAATATGCATGGAGGTGCACTTGGATCTTGGTGAAGAGGAGCCTGGACTAGGTTTGAGAAGCAATAACCGACTTTGGTTGTAAGTAATCATTGTATTATAAATAAAGAAGTATTTTTCTTGTCCCAATAACATGATGTGTCAAATGTTTGCATTTTTATTTATGTTTTATTCTAACATCTGACCCGTATTCATACATGAAATGCATGCTTGTAGTTTCTTGTTTATCTATCTTTGAATGCAGGGCAGTCGTGGGAGGAGATTTGCAGTTGTTAGGTTGTGAAAAAGGTATAAATATCTTCCTTTTTCCCACATTTCATGATATCATCTTGATTGATTTTTCGATTATTTAGGAGAAAATAGAACAGAAAATGAATAATATACTCTTTAGCGTTATTGTTGAAGTTAGATTACATAGATCCTAAATATGATTGGAATTGATTGGTTTTATTACAGGATTGGTTAAATATTGTCAAACCCAAGATAGCAAAGGAAATCTTGAAGATGCGCAAGCTATTGGAGGTTGAAGACTTTATGGTGCAAGGTAGTTTTGAAGATGATCGAGTTGCTTATATTGTAATAGTAAAGCAATCTTGAGGATCTCTCTATCCTCAGGATAGCTTAATTTACCTAGATTATTGTAATATATAAGGGGCAAATAGATCTTGAAAAGAGGTAGAAGAATTGCACCCAAGAACTCAAAACTTAGAATTGCTATGCGTTAGCAGTTTTTGTAAAATGTTCTACCAGCTATGAAATCAATAGAAGCGTCGAGTGGGTTTATCATTTCTATATACTGAATTTCAAATAGAAGTGCTTCTAAGGACCAAGGGCCCATTCTGAAGGAGATACTGTGCAACCTGTAATTGTATCAGTTCAATTTTTGTTTTGTGATTTGATTCTCTTTTACAGTAGTTAAATGAATGCATAAGTCTGTTGATGATTTCATGTCAATTGCAAGAGATAGATATTCCCTGAAGCATTAGATCATTGTTTTTCCAATTCCTATTACTAAGATTTGATGCATGACAGTTCCTCATAATTTCACATTTGTTGTTCCTTTCACTTAGTTTACATTTGCTATTCCTTTCACTTAGTTTACATTTGTTGTTCCTTTTACTTAGTTTACATTTTTTGTTCCTTTCCGTTAGAATATAGTTGTTGTTCCTTTCAATAGAAATACGATTGTTGTCTCTTTTCGACTAGATTACAATCTCTATTTCTTTCCATAGATAGAGTATTTCTCCTTTTTCTTTCCAACAATTTGATTCATAATAATAGTCATTTCTGCAAGTCTTTATCTAGATTTAATTACTTCTCTTGAAATGAATTCAATAGATTAATTAGTTCATTTCCATTGCACAGCTTTAGATTTCAATTCCTAGAATCTTTAATGAATGTTTGAGGAACTTGATTATTGATAAACTCATAATTTCTTTCACTACACGATTTTATCCTCTACGAGCTATCTGCATAGACTTTGCCAATATTCTTTGAGATAAAAGACGAATCCTCAAGTTGATAAATTAATGTTAAACTAAGGTTGTTTTTAGACATCTTTAGAGCCAAACATTTTCGCACCATTTCCGGGGAAGAATGTCAAAGGTAGCATAGATTGTGCCTCTGGAGGATGAGGTATTAAAGACAGAAGGTAAGAACCTATGTAGGCAATAAGTAAGATGCTTATACAAGAGCCTACCTCTAGCTGACGCATTAAGAGGCTGCATAGGTGTTTTTTTTCTTTCTTGATTTTCCTTTTTTTGTGAAGTGTGTATGACTAAGAAGAAAGATCTTGAAAAAACAAAACCACCACCAAAAAGTACCAAATCCCAGGGCTCGGTGCTCCCTGGAAGAAGCACTTTCATAGATGACATCATCCGAAAAGCAGAATCTCAAGCTTCGGTTGGACCTAGAAAATGATCTACCTGAATCCCTCAGGTAGTAGTTTCACCAACTGCATCCCACACCGAGATTCATAAAAAAACTTAAGGGACTAAGCAAATCTTTCAGAGGACAAATATTCCACCCCTCAACCCTTTAGAAGAGGGAAACTCTTGTAATCTGGAGGAAGGAGAAGGAGAAACCAGTGGGATAGCTAAGACAAACCCACCACCTGATCCTGAATCTCCTGTGAAAGAAGAAGGCATACCCGAAATCCCAGATAGAGGGAGTGCAATCAAATCCCCTAGAGGATCAGATAACCAATCAATTCAAATAAAACATCCGAAAAAATAAATCCATGAAGATTTCTAGAATATTTTCAATCAAATGGCACAACCAAATCCACAACATCCCCAGACTTCCACTTTGGAATATCTGATAGTTGATCCATTAGCCAATGCCCCCATGAAGGAAATTCCCCTACAAAACCTGCCAACCTTTCATGGATTAATATCAGAAGACCCAGACGCATTATTATTTGAATTTGTTGTCCTATGTAGAGGGTATGATTACACCCCTAAACCCCAAAAATTAAAATTGTTCACCTCCACTTTGAAAGGAGCAGCTCTACGTTGGTTCATGGGATTAGGGGGAGGAACTATAAACTCATGGGATGAGATGAAACAAGCCTTCTCGACAAAATATCAGGATTATTGTAGAACCAGAGACTTAAAATATGAAATCTTTCAAATGACTGCAAAAGAAAATGAATCATTAGAAGGATATGTCGAGAGATTTCAATATAATTTACAAAGATCACCCTATGGCACGTTACCAGGTGAAGTACTTAAGGAAACTTTGATTAAAGGTATGAAAGATGAATGGGTAGAAACGTTGAATTTAATGGGGAAGGGTGACATTTATCAAGAAACTTATGATGAAATCATCCTACTATGCATCAGGTGCTCAAGAGGAAGTTCACAGACCAGATCAGGGATGCGTACCCCCCTCACTAGAAATAGCAATATTACCAGCGGGGGTGTTACACGAGATGAAGTTGGTAATCTCTTAGAAAAATTCAAAATGTATATTCTAAGAACTTTGACTACACAATTGGATGTGTTGCAGGCCAAACAGAAAAAAAAAACGGAAGCAGAAAAAACATTGGCCATATTTCTCCACAGGTGTCGAAGAAAACATGGTCCAATGGATTTCCCTTTGGACGTGGTCTGGGTCTGCGTTATCTGCACCAAGGATCATGACATGGAACAATTCCCATCGCTTCCTGGACTAAAATTTGTCTTTAGAGAAGTATAATAAGAAACAGAGCCATTATATATGATGGCTCAGCATCGTCACTGGCAGAATCGGCCTCCAAATACACTGCAGGACCCTTCCTCTTTCTTCTCTGGACAATATAATCAGTAGCAATCTCCTAGTATCACATGGTAGGGTCAGTCATTTACTAATCAGAACTGGAAGCCCCAACAATATCCACCTACAAATTCCACTTGGCAAAACCAGCCCACTACAAATCCTGCCTAGCAGAATCAGCCAACTGCAGTTTCCACTTGGCCTAACTCACAATATCCGACCTCATCCTGGAAAAACTCAAATAACAACATCTTCCCTTCACAGTGGCCCAACATGACTACCCAAAACCCAAATTGGAATCAGAATTGCCAACGCCCCGTGGGGATAAACAACCAACCCATGGGGATGGCCCCTCAAACTCAACCTATGTTACAAGCACCACTCCAATTTCCCCAAAACCGACAATCCCAATTGCACCCTCTAATATCAACCCAAACTCACCTAAATCCAAATAACAGACCGGCTCATCTCATCTAGATTATGGAGAATGGAGAAGGAGAGACCAGCTTGGTAGGGTGTAACAAACTATGGTTGAGATCAGGACAAAAAATCTCTCATGAATAAAATAACGTTTTTCAAGAGAAGGAGAGTGAAAAACAACCAACAATAACACCTTCAACTATGGTAACAACAGAATAAATCGAGCAGGAGGGAAACACAGTCGAATCACAAGATCCTAATAAGGATGCAACACCCTCCCCTCCATTCCCTGAAAGATTGATGATAGTAAAACCGACCGTATATCCCAACTTTGACATTGTAGGAGAACTAAAGAATTTATATATTAAGATTCCACTCCTTCAAGCTCTTCAAGACATCCCAATCTATGCAAAAATGATCAAGGATCTATGTGGGAGAAAACCCGTCAGAAAAAACAAAAATCCATCATCAACATTCTGTGTGGTAGGAGCTTTGTCTGATCTAATTTTAGGTAGACAAGAACCAGTTAAATATGCAGATCTGGGGAATCCCATAGTGACAGTTCAGATCCAGGGATGTTCTTTTCCCAATACACTAGTTGATTTGGGAGCAGCCATCAACATCCTGACTATGGAAACCTGCAATACCCTGGGTTTTAACTCCTTCGAACCCACCGCAATAATGTTGAAGTTAGCAGATCGATTGGTAGTTCGACCAGTTGGCACATTACATGATATAGCCATCTCCGTCGACTCTTGGCAATACCCGACGGACTTCCTCATCATCAAACCAAGAAGTGGACTTGAAGGGCATCCATTGATATTGGGCAGGTCATGGCTTGCAACAACAGATGCGTACATAGGATGTCGAGCAGGTAATATGACAATCACTAGAGGGGGTATCACAAAGAACCTCACTTTATATCCTCCTGCTAAACCAAGTCCAAATTTCATATATCCACAATTTCCACCACCGCGATACCCAGAGAAGGATTTACGAGCCCCTCTTACACAGGAAGAATCCCTGAGACTTAAAAAACATCTAGAGGATGATGTAATCAATGGGTTTATCAATAACCCAACCACCATGAGCAACCCTACCTGCAAGATGCTCCAAGCTATTCTAGACTGTGAATCACAGGGAGACCTACTGGAAGATTTAATGGAACAACTAATTCCAACTACAGTCATTCATAACAGCAAACCCATCGAGATTTCACTAGGGAGGTCTCTAAACATCAATGTCAATTTAGATGAACAACAACAGCAAAAGTTAATTCAAGTCCTCTCCAAATACCAGCAAGCTTTTGCATGGAAATATTCTGATATGAAAGGTATTGATCCGCAACTCTGCACACACCACATTTATGTTGAAAAAGATGTTTGGCCTATCCAACAGCCACAGAGAAGATTGAATCCTCACCTCAGGGATATCATTAAAGAAGAATTACAAAAGTTGTTGGACATAGATTTTATATATCCCATCTTAGATAGACGGTGGATTTCCCCATTAGTGATCGTCCCAAAGAAAAATGGGAAATCGCGCATCTGTGTTGACTATAGGGAACTTAACAAAGCCACTCAAAAAGACCACTTCCCTTTTCCTTTCATTGACCAGGTCCTAGATACTTTGGCAGGAAATAAATTATTTTCTTTCCTAAACAGTTTTAGTGGGTACAATCAGATTCAAATTTCCCTAGAAGATCATGATAAAACTACATTTACATGCCCCTGGGGCACTTTTGCATACAAATTATTTCTCTTTTGACTTTGTAACGCTCTAGCCTCTTTTCAAAGGGACATTTTGGGCATATTCATTGATCTGATCAGTGAAGTACTTGAAGTCTATATGGATGATTTCACTCCTTATGGCAACGACTTCAATCAAGCAGTGAATAACCTGGAGAAAATACTAGAGCGGTGCATTGCAACCAGATTATGTTTAAGAGATGAAAAGTGTCACATGATGATGACAGAAGGTGTGGTACTAGGGAATTATATCTCTGCAAATGGAATTAGGGTAGATCTAGCAAAAATAGAGTTAATCCTTAATCTACCTACACCACACACACAAACTGAGGTACATAGTTTCCTTGGCGCTTCAGGATACTATCATAGATTTATGGAAAATTTTGCAAGAATCGTTGCACCTTTACATGCTTTGACTAGTAATGTAGAATTTTAGTGGTCTAACAAGTGTGATGTGGCATTTTTAGGACTCAAGAAGTTGATCTCGACAACATCGGTGTTGAGGGGGGCAAATTGGAAAATACCATTTCACATCTCCACAGATGCATCAGATATTGCCATAGGCGTTGTCCTCAGACAGGAGGAAGACAAGAAACCGCCATTTATTTTATTAGAAAGAATATTAATCCAGCTGAACTTAATTATACAATAATAGAGAAAGAGTTTTTAGTTGTTATACATGCCATCAATAAATTTCTTCATTATATAATAGGCTATCCAGTCATTCTGTATACTGATCATTCTACTATTATATATCTAGCTAATAAACCAATTACTAATGGACGGGTCACTCGATGGTTGTTACTATTGCAGGAATTTGATATCACCATCAAAGATCGACCTGGGAGAGAAAATCTCTTAGCAGACTTCCTATCCCGCATACCCAAAATAGATGAGTCCTTAATAGTCGAAGATTGATTTCTAGATGAGCATCTATTTTTCGTTACTACAAATCCACCTTGGTACGCTGACATGGAAAATTACCTAGAAGTGGGAAGATTACTGACACATCTCTCATCAAAGGAAAGAAAATTGTTCGTCCAGCGTAGCGCACGATTCACCTGGATCAGCGGATATCTCTTCCATACAGGAGTTGATCTCCAGATCCACAGATGCGTACGAGATGACGAAATCTATGACATACTAAAGGCCGAACATGATGAGCCCTGTGGTGGGCATTTTGTAGATCGAAGGACTAGACACAAAATTGTGCAGATGGGCTATTATTGGCCCTCAATATTCAGAGATGCAAGAAATATGTCTAGACCTGCGATAGTTGTCAATGGATGGGAAGACTAGGTCAGGTTGATGAAATGCCTTTGAAAGCACAAGTAGTTGCAGAACCATTTGAGATATGGGCACGGACTACATGACTAAATGGGTAGAGGCAGAAGCCTTACCAAATGAAACAGAAGAAGTAGTCATCAAATTTATTTTCAAATTATTCGTATGCTATGGACTACCAAGAGAGGTAATTACTGATGGGGGGTCACAATTTATAGCTCATAGAATCACCACCACCCTGGATAATTATCATATCAAATACATAATTACTTCTCCGTACCATCCACAAGAAAATGGAAAAGTGGAAAGAACCAATAAAGTCCTAGAGGTAATCCTAACAAAGACTATCTCAACAAACAGACAAAATTGGACTTGTAAGCTCCCAAATGCCTTATCGGCTTACCGCACAACATGGCATAATACCACTGGCTACTCTCCTTATCATTTAGTCTATGGAAAATAACCCATCTTCCCAATCGAGTTTGAAATCAAGACTCTAAGGATGGCCCAGGAAATCAGACTGGATCTTACAAAAGCACACATACAATGCCTTCAGCAACTCAACGAATTGGATGAAGCACACCTGTCTGCTATGTAGAGTGTACGATTGTTATTCAAAAACAAAGAACGGCCTGGCATGGCAAGCATATATAAAAAAAATCATTTAAAAAAGGTGATTGGGTGCTCCTCTATGATTCCAGATTTCAGGATTTTCTGGGAAAATTACAGACACAGTGGCTAGGACCATACAAAATCAATGAAGTCCATGATAATGGCACAGTCACGTTAAGCACCATCGATGGGTCCGGATCTCCACTTCAGGTCAATGGACACCGGTTATGACTCTATCATCGGCCGCCCTCAAAAGAATATTTCTACCAAGAGGTAAGTAAGGACCCTACCGTTCAAATTTTGGTTGGCTAGGAAGGTAATCCAGCCACCCCAACTCCATAAATGTTGAATTTTGTTGACACTGTAGATATTGTATATAATTTTGTTTTCTGTAGATTTTATTTAGTTTTTTATTATTATTTTCGACAGTCATTCGAGAAAGTCAAAACTAGGGAGGATAAATGTAATGAACTCAATTAGCACTCTTTTATGTTGCAAACTCCCGCTTCATCTCATCACCCAAACCCTGTCTTTCGCAGAGAAATGAATGTGTCATGATTCGGCAGCAGCAATTGGGCAACTATAATGAAATTCATAACATTAAAAAACCATCCATTACTTAATTTTGAAATAAACCAACTCATAAATGAATTTAGTTGATGAGGAATCAACCTTTAATTCAAGCAAAAATACATTGCCAGGTTTCTAAAAATTACCTATTCATATGGTTAAGAATGGAAAAATTGTTGTTCCTTTTGTGTGCTTGTTGTCCCTTTGAATGGAACAATTGTTTTTCCTTTTGTGTGCCTACTATTCCTTTGAACAGAACAATTGTTGTTCCTTTCGCGCGCCTATTGTTCCTTTGAATGGAACAATTGATGTTCATTTTGTGCGCCTATTGTTCCTTTGAATGGAACAATTGATGTTCCTTTTGCACGCCTGTTGTTTCTTTGAACAGAACAATTGTTGTTCCTTTTGCATGCTTGTTGTTCCTTTGAACGAAAAAATTGTTGTTCCTTTTTTGCGCCTGTTGTTCCTTTGAATGGAAAAATTGTTGTTCCTTTTTGCGTGCCTCCTGTTCCTTTGAACGAAACAATTGTTGTTCCTTTTGCGCACTTGTTGTTCCTTTTTCATGCTTGTTGTTCCTTTGAATGGAACAATTGATGTTCCTTTTTCATGCCTGCTGTTCCTTTGAACAGAACAATTGTTGTTCTTTTTGCGTACTTGTTGTTCCTTTTGCACACCTATTGTTCCTTTGAACAGAACAATTGTTGTTCCTTTTGCGCACCTATTGTTCCTTTGAATGGAGCAATTATTGTTCCTTTTGCGCGCCTACTATTCCATTGAATGGAACATTTGTTCTTACTTTGTCTCACTTGTTGTTCCTTTTCCACACATGTTGCTCATTTTGCCCTTCCTTCCCTACGTTGCTAATAAAACGCTAAACCTTTCCTTTGGGGTACAACTTTCACCAAATAATTTTCACCAACATTATTTCTAACGATCTATCATTATTTTGTGGACTATCTCCCATACCTTATCAAATTGTTTTTTTGGATCACTTTCTTCGAAATATCTTAAACCATGTTCATAACCTGTAATCACCGTAATTCGTTTATTTTCCCTTATACGTATAAATACACTTAAATGATATCTCGCCTTTATAATTAATAAGGAGTCTATGGCACACTTTTACTTGGCATCCTTACACTTCTTTACGCCATATCTTACTCTTAAGGAGTAGATGATCCTCCTTTCATACACTTCTAAAATAAAAAAATTAATAAATAAATAAAATTTCTTTCTTTTCCCACAAATAATAGGGGGTCTCATCACGAGCCAACCTACCACGATCATTGGATACTAACCTAAGTGACATTCCCACTATGGCTACCACACCAGGCAATGGCCTTTGACATTTTCTTTTGTCAAAGGACAAGGGGTCTCATCACGAGCTGACTTGTTCACTTAAGTTACACTCTAGTGAGTGGCATTATCATCATCTGAATACCAAACCAGGATAATGGTATTTTTTTGGGAAAAACT